>CATIWK010478088.1:0-14158 GCA_949634005.1 Mallotus japonicus
TTTTCAACTAAAATTGGTTAATTTGTCAACCATGGTGTGCTACCAAACATTTGCCTAAATTTGTAAACTAAAGTGTGCTACCAACTAAAATTAGCCAATTTTTGACTTCATCTAGATATTAATAATGATTTCAACATAAACATGTTAGTGTAGCTAGTTATATGCATGTAAGATTAGGAGAACTGTGCATCTTAAGGTCATAAGGAAGATTTCATTTTAAGTTCAACGCGTTTGGGCCTGAACATGTGCATCTTCGTTTTCTTCTTTTCTGCAGCAACTGCACCTCTGTTTACCTCTGTTTTGCTTGCTGCACCTCTTTTACTTGCTGCATTTTTTTACCTGCTGTTTATTAAGAGTTGAATTCATGTTGCTTCTGGGATTTTGAGTCTGTTTTTTTCTAACCTGGTGATTGGGAACTCTCGTGTTTGATTTTGTTTCTTCTCCCACTCAAGATGCTGGGTACCGCTACTGGATGACATCACTGTTGTTGTTTCATACATAACAAGCGCTAACAATGTGTGATCATGTCTTCGTAACATCACTGCTGCAAATTGTCTGTCTTGATTCATTCTTTTAAAGTTTCTTTTGCATTTCATATTAGTGCAATTAACTTGTTTAAAGTTTCTTTTTAGTTCTACTGAGAAGAATTCTAAGGATATACGGGATGGTTTAGACTCTATGTAAGGAAAAGCACTTATATTTTTTCGTGGATTGTAATGCCTTATGTACTTGTGAGTAATGTTATCTTTGAACCTTTTTTTTCTGAAACTCAGAAACATTTGTATGTCAGCTAGTTTAAAATTCTCAATATGTTTCATTGCATTATTAATTATAGCCTGGTGATCTTTGGATGGATTCTTGTTGCGGGAACATTTATTTTATATGGTGTATTTCTTCTTGTCCGTAAGTTTTTTTTTTTTTTAAAAGCTCAGTTGTATGTTTGGAGGCCATTGCAGATTAAATGACATCTTCCATGATTTATGTATTAAATGCTTGCTTGTTTATGTCCCATTACAAGATGAATCATGTAAAAGTATTCAGCCTCTAAAAAAAATTACAAATTATAAAAGTTGCCATTCATCCTCCTGAGTCCTGTGCACCACCTTCTGCATCATTCACAGGCATGACACCAATGGCATCATCCTCTTGGACCTCACCATCAATCTTTAACATGTTACCAAGGTTTACTTGCTTCGGAAACTTATGGGATTGAGACACAGTAGAAAGATTAAAAGAAAATTATCAAAATCGAAAGAGAAAATGATCCATTGGATGAAATTTACCAGTAGCCGAGCCCCGAGAACGTAAGAAAATGATCTTTTTTACATCTGCAATCGTACATGTATGTATATAGTTACGTTTATATATAAAACGTAAGAAAAGGCAACGAAATGAAGAAGTCGAGCAGTGGCGGTGGTGGACTTGGAACTTGATCGACGACCGGCGATATGAGTGGCAGTCCGCCATTGCTTCCAGTTGTGTGGTCGCCGTTCTAGCGGAGGTGGCTGCCCATTTTGTGTCCTTGCTGCTGCGCACCGTTTTAGAAAATAGAGAGGAGGGGTTTTAGGGCAACGCTGATATGTCTCTTTATGTATTTTTTTCTAAAACCTTTTTTTTTACAGTCGTAAAGGAGGTCCACGTCAAATGCCATGTCTGTTGACACGTCAGCCCGTCAAACGGCGTTAAGGGCTTTGGCACACTATTGCTAACGGAAAATTCCACGAGGTAGTGATTTGTCAGTAAAAATTCCACGGAACCAGTTTTGTAAAACTCGTAAACCATAGGGTACCAAATTGTACTTTCCCCTTCTTTATATCAACTTTATTAACAACTTTACTTATGAGATAAATTTTGCTGCGTCTCTATCAACTATGCCCTTATATGTTTTTTTGCTTAGTTAATGAATCAAAATTTCAACTTTACTGTGAATATTATCCACTAAATCCATTTCCATCTATATTTTAGTGTAATCTCTTGACAATGTGATTCATGTCTTAAAATATTGTTGATATGAAATATCATTTAAATCGCTTAATTAAAATGGTGCAATCATAATCTTTTGAAAAATTTTATCTACATTAGGTATATTATATCTTATATATAGCAGAATGTGGGACACGGAAGCCATGTGTAAAACACTTGGCTAATAAAAATTAAACATGCATATTTTATCACTCATTCAATTGTTAAGTGTAATACACTTGACGTGTCTGAATCTTCATTGTCCTCTTTTTGCTACATTTCCTTTGGAATTTGCTTTCGTTTTCATTTTTTTAGTAAAAATTGGAGTCCAAAAATTAGAGAATGCACCCGAGCATCTCAATTAGGTTGACACCCTAAAAGAGCCTATTTAATTTGCTTTTCTTTTCATTTATTGTTTGATGGTATCTTCATAAGCATTACCCTTTATTGACAGAGATAGAGAGTTCTCTGTTCTCTACAACATCATTTTGAGCTAGCAAATTATTTAATTAATTCAATTAAATAAATTTTGGAGTTATTTAATTTTGATTATGTGTGTGTTTTTTATAAACAAATGATACGAGTGAGAGAATAATAGCTTCATATTTTTCTTATTGACCGAGAACAAATATATATACAGAGAAGTAAAGATTGTGGTAAGATACGCAATGGTACAAAGTAAGGAAACTATCCTAAGATTAGGAGATTACACTGATTTCTATCCTAGAATTAAGAAACTACAACTAATTACAAAATCTAGAAATACAATAAAAATCTATAGTAATTAATTCCCTAATATGCCCCCTCAAGATGGATCTAGGGAGAAGACGCCAATCTTGACTCGTAGTTGTCGGAAGCGAGTCCGTGAAAGAGGTTTGGTAAGAGCATCCGCTAGTTGATCTTTAGAGGATACATGAATAACACGAAGAGCACCTGATTGGACTTGATCTCGAATAAAGTGATAATCAATGGCTAAATGTTTCATTCGTGAATGAAAAACTAGGTTGGAACAGAGATAGGTAGCACCAACATTGTCACAATATATAACGGGCACAATAGGAAGAGTGACACCAAGTTCTTTGAGAAGTGAACAGACCCAACGAATGTCTGCTGCAGTAGCTGCCACTGATCGATATTCAACTTCTATAGAGGATTGTGCAACAGTGCGTTGTTTCTTAGAGGACCAAGAAATCGGATGGCGGCCAAGATATACAATATAAACACTAGTGGATGTGTAATCATCCTTATTGCCAGCCCAATCGGCGTCAGAGAATGCATGTAAAGATAATGGATTTTCCTTGGGAAGGAAAATACTATATGATGATGTACCACTGAGATAGCGAAGTACGCATTTGGCAGCATTCCAGTGATCTGATGTTGGGCGATGCATCTACTGAGAAAGTTTGTTGACAGTATAGGCAATGTCTAGTCGAGTGAGGGAAAGGTACTGTAAGTTGCCAACAATTTTCCTATATTCTGCTGGATTTGTCAAAGATGTCCCTGAATGTAAGGATAGAGTGGAATCAGTGGCCATAGGTGTGACAATAGGTTTTGCGCCAATCATGTTTGTTCGAAAAAGAAGATCTATGATGTATCGACGTTGAGTGAGAAGCATGCCTGAGTTGGAGTGGATGACTTCCATGCCAAGAAAATAAGACAATGAACCAAGATCTTTAATGGAGAAATGATTAGCAAGAAGATGAATAAATCGTTGTACTGCTGAAGACTGATTTCCTGTAATGATAATATCATCCACATATACAAGAAGATAGTTATTGATGTTACCAGAGTGAAGAACAAATAATGAAGTGTCAGCATGGGAGTTGTTGAAGCCTGACTGAAGAAGAAATTGTCGTAGCTCATAGTACCAGGCCCTGGGAGCTTGTTTGAGACCATAAAGAGCTTTCTTTACTTTGCAGACATGTGTGGGATGGTCTTTGTCGACAAAGCCTTGGGGTTGAGCCATGTACACATCTTCTACGAGATGACCATGCAAGAAGGCATTGTTAACATCCAATTGTTATAAGGGCCAACCTCTACTCAAGGCCAAACTTAAAACCAGACGAATAGTTGTGGGCTTGACAATTGGGCTGAAGGTATCTTGGTAGTCCATGCCAGGTCGTTGATGAAATCCTTTCACTACAAGACGAGCTTTATACCTGTCAACAGAGCCATCAGGAAGGCATTTAATACGAAAAACCCACCTACATCCTACTATATTCTGCATTGAGTTAGATGGAACAAGTTCTAAGGTTCCATTCCGAACAAGAGCATCAAACTCAGCTGACATAGCCTGTCGCCATTTTGGATCTTTGAGAGCTTGGGTAACTGTATGGGGTTCAATGTGTGTGGTTTCAGAGAGGGTAGCGGTGAGAGTCATTTTGGTTAAAGGTTTGGTAATGTTATTTTTGGCTCTTGTGGTCATAGGATGAGTATTGGAGGGCTGGGTGGGCAAAGACGAAGAATTGGGTTGTGTAGAAGAATCGGGGATTTGGGTTTCTAGTGGTAGTTTATCAACTATGTGATTTGGGCGGTCGACTGTTGAGGGAGTGGTTTCAGTGATGTTGGGGTCGGGATGAGACTGGTTGACTGATTGATGTAAGTGGTCGACTATTGTGGGAGTATCTTATGGATCTGGGTACATGGGCTCCGAGGATGATGATAAATTGAGTGACTGAGCCGGCTGTGGTAGAATGGACACTGGTGGAAGCCATTTATATAAAAGATTTGGTGTTGGACGAGAGAGGTGAGTTTGTTGAGTGGCAAAAGGAAATGAATGTTCAAGGAATTTGACATGACGAGAGACATATAGTTTAGAAGTTGATGTATCTAGACATATATATGCACTTTGGGTGGATGAGTAACCAAGGAAGACACATGGAGTGGAGCGAGAGTCAAGCTTATGTTTGGAGTAGGGACGAAGCCAAGGATAACATAAGCAACCAAACACAAGAAGTTTTGCATAGTTAGGTGGGGATTGGAAAAGTGATTCAAATGGAGAGGAGAAGGAAAGTGTTGGAGTGGGCATTCGGTTTATAAGATAAACAGCGGTGGCGAAGGCATAGGTCCAGTATGTGAGAGGCATGGATGCATGTGTCTGTGACGGCGTTCAGAGAGACCATTATGTTCTGGTGTATGAGGTGGTGTAGTGAGATGACAGATACCATTTGTAGAAAGATAATTTTTAAGAGCTTGGTACTCCCCACCATTATCTAAATAAAGAGCAGCAATTCGATGATTGAAATGGTTTTCTACTAATGCTTTGAAACGCACAAAAACATCATATACATGAGATTTGCATTTGAGTGGATAATACCAAATATAACATGTAAAGTGATCAATAAAGATAACATAGTATTGAAAACCATCAACTGAATAAACTGGGGATGTCCATACATTAGAAAAAATAATTTGAAGAGGATGAGAAGATGTTAATGTAGAATGAGAAAAAGGAAATTTATGACTTTTATTACAAGCACAAGCATTACAATTCAAAGAAGATAACGTACTGGACAAGGGCAAGGAAAATCTGGAAACAATGGACTTCATAATAGCAAAAGAGGGATGACCTAATCTAGAATGCCACTCGGACGAAGTGGTCTTGACACTAGAAAATGCGAGTAATGGAGGAGTTGAAGTAGATGAAGCCGGCCACTCATATATGCCATCTTTAGAATGTCCCGTCAAGAGAATTGCCCCTGTGCTTAGATCCTTCACATGAAAAATAGAGGGTGAGAATTCAACAGAGACATCATTAGTAATACAAAATTGGTATATGGAAATTAAATTCTTTTGCATTGAAGGAACACAAAGAACATTTGTTAAACTAAATGATTTAGAAGGGGTGGGTAAGATTGTGGAACCAGTGTGTGTTATTTGCAGACCCGAGCCATCACCGATCATGACATCATCAGAACCTTGGTATGGGCTATGCAGTGAGAGATTACTCAAGTCAGATGTAACATGGTGTGATGCCCCACTGTTAAGCAGCCAAGAGGGAGAAGTGGTGGAGACAAGAGTAGCGTGATTGGCCCGTGGTTGCCATGGTGTAGGCGACCGATATCCTTAATGGCCCTGTGGACGAGGAGCTAGTGTGTGTTGATGCGTGATAAGCTGAAACATGGAACATCATTTGGCAGTGTGTCCTTGAACACCACAGGCTTGACAATGACCCAAATAGGGTTTGGGTTGCCGTTGATCATTAGAAGAAGGTGCTGCAGGAGAACCATGTGGTGATTGATTGGTGCTTTGTGGGTGCCAATTCGGTCGAGTACGATGTGCAGTTGGATTTGCCTTTGCCGGTAGGAACAAGGGAGATGAGGAATGTGACTGAATAGAGGCTTCTTTATTGAGAAGTTTTTCATGTAATTCTGTAAAAGAAATTGGCATGTCACGTGCATTGACAGCATCATTAATGGATTTATATGCATCATCAAGTCCTTCAAGAACTCGATCTATAAGATCTTCATCATCAATCGGTTTACCAAAAAGAGCAAGTTCATTCGCACAATTTTTTATGGTCTGCATATATTCACTGATGGATTTGGAACCCTTGGTGCAGCGCTTCAATTATTCCTTCAATTGCTTAATGTGGCCACGGGACGGTTTGGCATATGTGTTAGCCAAGGTTTGCCAGGCTTCATGAGAAGTGGTGGTACGAGCAATAAGTGGTTGTAGAGGGATAGAGATTGCACCTAAAAGAGCATTGAAGAGTAGACGATCTTGTCGTTTCCAGGTGAGATAGGCCGGATTTGGTGAGGTGATGTCATTGGTAGTGATTGTTGATAAAGGTGGGGAACAAGTGCCATGAAGGTAGTGATGGAGATCATAACCTTCAAGAAGGGACTGTATTTAAAGACTCAAGGTAAGGTAATTTGTTGAGGATAATTTGGTTATGTTGGATAGATTGATGGTAAGGAGGGGATTCTTTGGATCGTGGGTGTTATGAATGACGATGGAGTCATTGGGTGTGGAAGAAGGTGAGTCAGAAGCCATTAAGATTGAGAAAGGAAAAAAATTTTGGCTTTGCGAAGGTGGTGGTTGTGCCGATGAAAAAATAGAAAAATTGTGGCCCAAGATGATTATGCTCTTGATACCATGATAAACAAATGATAAGAGTGAGCGAATAATAGCTTCATATTTTTCTTATTGACTGAGAGCAAATATATATACAGAGAAGTAAAGATTGTGGTAAGATACACAATGGTACAAAGTAAGGAAACTATCCTAAGATTAGGAGATTACATTGATTTCTATCCTAGAATTAAGAAATTACAGCTAATTACAAAATCTGGAAATATAATAAAAATCTATAGTAATTAATTCCCTAATAGTTAAGATAACTTATCAATTATATTTTTTATTTTATTAATTAATTTATTTTACTTATGTTTTTAAAAATAATTAAATAATGTATATATTAATTTACACTTTTACATCATATAAATTTACAAACTAGTATACATAAATTAATGCAGAAATGATTGAGAGCTTGAGTAAAAAAAATTCAAGGTAAAATAATTTTTCATAATTTCTTGGAAGGTAGATGAGAAGCGTGAAATCATTCGATTTGATTCCTACAATTTCCATCAATTTTTCAATGAGATTGTTACAAACTGCAAAAGCAGGTACAAATGTTGACTGACTTAAAAGTTAGGGTAGCAACCACAAAATTATCAATTTTCAATTTTCATGTTAATGCATCATAACAACATAGAAGAAAATTTCTGGAAATTTATTTTCTATTACTTCTCTTATTAACATTAACTTCCACATCAAATTGATGCATAACTAATTGGAAGCTTGAGCAAAAAAAATTGAGAATTACGTGTGGACCATGGCTCATAATTTATATATGCTTTTTTAACAAGCAAGTTGAGAGTGAATTCTAGGTTGTCACTTCTTTTAAAGAAAGAAATGAAGTTACTAGGAAACTCCATATGTGAACAAATGAAGAACATTTGCAAAATTACCTACCCAATTTTTGGATGGGTGGAAAATAAGAAGAGTTGGAAAGAAAAAAAGAAAAATCAAAGAAAATAAAATAACTTTTTCATGTTTGGAGAAAAAAAAAAGACGAAGCAAATAAAATATGAACAGTTTTTCTCTCCAAAGTTGAGAGAAATTGAAAAAGAAAAAAATATTTAAAAATATAATTACAATTCAAAGTTAAATAAAGATTGAAATAATAATCTTAAATTCTGGTATTTTTCCTTTTCTTTCTATTTTATTTTATCCATATCTAAACATTAATAGAGGAAAATAAAAAAGAGAAAAATACTCTTATTCCCAAACATAGATGACAAAAATCTCACTGAAATAATATTTTTCAAGTTCTCAAATCTCAACTAACGACATACTAGAATGCCAAGAAATTACTAGAAAATATTACAACATTTTCATAGAAAATTAACACAGATAGAAATTAATTATATTATAAACCAGGAAAATAAGAAAAATATAAACCTTTGGATTAGTGCAATGCAAAAAAAAAAAAGTTATATATTATTAGGAAACTATATATTCTGTATATATTCTTGATTGTATTTCCATATCTAGTTATATTCTTAATTGTATTTCCATATCTGGTTGATCCTTATATTGCTCTCCAAGGCATTTGTATCTCTATATATATTTGTATCATTCAATGAATGAACTTTACTTTTGCTTCTTACATAGAATTTCTTCATGGTATTAGAGCATTGTTCATCTCAAAGGTAGAATTTTGCCAATATCTATTCAGCCATGGCTGATGATACAAGCTTTGTTTCTCCAAAAATTAAAGGAGGGATTTTGGAGGGGGGTAACAAACTTGTTGATCTAAAATCTTCGTACTTTCTTCATCCAAGTGATAATCCTAGAAGAATTTTCATTTCAAATTTTTTGAATGGAAACAATTATCACATATGGAGGAGAGCGATGCAAAATGCTCTTCATGCTAAGAATAAGATGGGTTTTGTTGATGGGACACTCCCAAAATCGAGCCCGAATGCTGCTGAATATTAGATGTGGACCAAGTGCCATTCCATGGTTATATCATAGATCTTTAATACCTTGGCCAAAGATTTACATGATAGTGTAGCCTATACAGATAGTGCTCACGAAATTTGGATGGATCTTGAAGAAAGGTTTTCACAAAGCAATGCACCACCAGTTCATGAGCTCAAATGGGATCTTGCTACCTTCAACCAGGAAACAACATCAGTTGCAGCCTATTACACAAAACTCAAAGCTATATGGGATGCATTACAAGTTTATGATCCAGCTCCAAAATGCATTTGTGGTTGTTTATGTGGAGCATGTAAGAATCTTATTGCAAGTCGAGAGACAGAGAAGGTACATCAATTCCTTATGGGTCTCAATGATAACTTTTTTGTTGTAAGATCCCAGATTTAAACATGGAGCCTTTGCCTTCATTGAGTAAGATTTATGCTATGGTTACAAAAGAAGAAAACAAACTTGCTCCACCTCTTCTCAAGCACCAGTTATTAAACCAACAACCCTAGCAGCTAAGGCAATAACTCATGGCAAAACTGACTCATGTACCAAGGATCATTGTTCATATTATGACAAGGTAGGACATACAAGAGAAAAGTGTTTCAAACTCGTAAGATATCCTTCTAATTGGAGAACAAACAAGCCTCGCTTGAAGGCTGAATCATCATATACACATAATCATGAAAATTCATTTATAGCAAATACTTTACATGAACCACGGTCTATAGCATCTCATGCCAATTAGTCTCCAGTTGATGGTTTGACAGTTGAACAATACAAATAGCTCATGGTTCTTCTTGGTAGTGATCTAACTTCTTACTTAGCCAATTTTATTGGTAAGAAAACATCTTCACCTTGGATCATTGATAGTGGTGCAAAAAATCATATAACATCATTTGCATATGCATTAGTTAATAAAATTCCTTATTCTATACCTGTTCAAATTCCCGATGGGTCATCCATACAAGTCACACATGTAGGAAAAAAACAATTGTCCAAAGATATTACCGTTGATAAAGTTCTTTATGTGCCTCAATTCACTTATAATCTTTTGTTTGTTAGTAAACTAATCGAACAACTTCAATGTGTTGTCATATTTTTTCCCACCTTTTTATGTTTTTAAAGAACTTTCCATGAGAAAGCTAATTAGAATGGGTAATTTGCGTGATGGGATCTATTATTGTTACTTTCAATAAAAGGCTATGGCATCTCACGTGTGAAGTGATTCCTTAGAATTGTGGCACAAGTGGTTAGGTCATGTTTCCATTAGTAGGGAATTTTACACCAGACCTTTTGTACCGATACACCACAGCAAAATGGTGTAGTCGAACGCAAACATCGCCACTTGTTTGAAGTTGCTCGTGCTTTACGATTCTAAGCCCAATTACCCATTAAATTCTGGGGTGATTGTATCCTTACATCAGCCTTCTTAATTAATATAACTCCTACATATTCACTTTCTCATCGCACTACTTATGAAATATTATTTGGCACATCACCATCTTACCATCACCTGAAAGTTTTAGGATGTCTTTGTTATGCTCATACCACTCCTCATCTCAAACTAAGTTTAATTCTCGAGAAGCCAAATGCATTTTTATGGGTTATCCTCATGCTCAAAAGGGATATAGAGTCTTTGATTTTGTTACCCATCAAATTTTCACCTCAAGGGATGTTATTTTCTATGAAGATGTTTTTTCCTTACTCACTTACACCAAAACCAAATCCCCATTCTTACGGTTCCTCCTGCTTATATTGATTATAATCCTGTCACTTCACCACTTGAGCCATTAGTTGTGATAATCCACAAGTGCACGAAGCCGTCCAAGTAGAAAAAATATCAATCCCACAGGGAGTGGATGTTGATTATTGAATTACTTTTTATGTTTATTTGTTTAGACAGTCGAATAAGGTTTTTACTTAAAGTTAAACTAATATAGAAAACACAATTCAACTACTATAAAATTTATCAATTAAATGAATGTTAGGATTTTTATCTCCTACTCAATTTTATCTAAATGTATGTCAATCTCCTTATTACTTATAGATTTATTTCATTTCCTAAGCATTTTTAGACATATGAAAATCTCTCTTGAGCACTCGCATAATTTATTGATTATAACAACTACTCAAGTGATTAGATTTCGCTACTCAAGTGATTTATTTCTCTCAATATTGAAGTAAATCTTTTCAAGAAATATTAACAACCAAACTGTCTGCAGACCAATTTGATTAAATTAACAGGTTATTATTTTGTTCTCAATAAGGATCTTCTTCTGATCTCACCTATTGTCTAAATCAATTCCAAGGTTGATAAATCCTAGGAAAGCATTAAGTTCAATAATAATCATGGATTATAGATTTAGTGACATGAAGTTTTAACCAATTAAGTCCATTCTTAAGCCGGGTCTAAAAACCCTAACTACTAATTTTGCTACTAATAGCAATTGAAAAGAGAAAAGAAGAAGAATTGAAAATTGCAAACACAAACATTATATAAAATTAAATAAGTACAAAGAATAATTAGAAGAAAAAATCCCTTTTTATTGTTCTTCTCTTGAATATGATTGCAATTGTCCTTCAATCCTCTACTCTTGACAATCCTATTTTAGATAAAAAAAAAATCAAATAAACTGTATAAATAAAATTGTTCTATTGAAAAATGAAATTGGACTCAGCTATTTTTCAAGCCAACCAACCTCTGTAAAAGAGGCAAAACAAAACTATTTATAATTTTTCCTCAAGAACTCTAAAAATAAACTTTTATAATTGAAAATCTTCGAAGTGCACAGCTATGCAATCTAATGTGGACGGTTGTGCATCACTACATCTAGATCAGGTATGGTCGTGCACCAGCAAGACTTGAGCTGCTTTGGATCAGGTATGGTCATGCACCAGTATGTGCACAGCAGGATGACTCCTTCCTTGAATCAGGTGTGCACGGCCATGCATCAACACATCTTTGTAAAGTAGTCTTTTTAGGCTCAGGTACAGCCGTGCACATAGGATGCCTCTTCGTCTTATTTTCACGGAGATTTTGAGTTTTCCTCTTCAAGTTTTTACCTAGACTTCGCTTGCATTGATCCTAACTTAAATGCACCTAGCCAAACAATATAAAAGCATTAAAATTAAACTAAAAACAATCAAAATCTAAAAACCTAAGTTCTAAGGAATTTAAGTAAATAATGCCAATATTCAAAACTATTCTAGACATTTTAATACTTAAAACCTAACTAATTAGTGCTCAAAATCTACTCTTTATCGCACTTATCAACTCCCCCACTTAAGCTTTTGATGTCCTCAAGCAAAACATGAAACAAATCATTGCTTAGTTTTAACTTAACTAGCTATGGCAATCTCCACTTAATATAAAGCTTAAAAACTTCAAAATTAAAATAATAACTCGAGGTTAAGGACATGCTAGATTACCATGTGAAGAGCAAACTTCTCAATTGAATTCATGAAAGTGAAACATTAAAATTAAAGAAAGACGGAAGCAAATAGAGATAAATTGAAAACTTGGCTAATCTTAAATTCTTATGCATAAGGCACTTTTTAAGAAATTTATTATTTTTTTCAACAAAAGTTTTCCCAATTGTAATATCCCACACCTTTTCCATACTACTCATTGTGGATACCTCATAAAGGGTTCTTGGATACTGTAGACGGTGGGGTTTAGCGCGCGCCCAAGTTTCTTACAACCGCGACACTGTTTGAGCTCAAGACTTTAGAGAACACACTAACCATTGTCACAAAGACATGGCGTGGAGATGCAGAGTCACCACCCAGGGTAATAACTGGGATAAATCGATGAATGGTGGTAACTCGATTCTCTAAACAAGTTGCACCACAACCAGGAATTCTATATACGGAATACCAACTTCTCTAGTCTTATGTTCGTTTAGAATTAGTTTATGAATTACTATCTTATCCTCTAATTACATGCAATTTCATAGAAACCCAAATTAAACATCCATATCCCAAAGGCAACTAATCATGAAATTACACATAAGCAATGCATACATTCATAACAACCCTAGCTTAGTCTAATCTACATATTTCAATTAAAGTGAACTAAGTTTACATATTATGAAAAAGTGCTTAATTAATGAGCTAAGTCTAAATTAATGTTATTAACTAAAATGAGCTTATGTATAAATTAACTAGGCGAGCCTAAATGCATTCTAGCCTAAAATTTAATTTAATTATGAGCCTAAACTTCATTTAATTAATTAACCTAAAAAGTGATCTAATGATTAACCTAAAAATCCTAAAAGCAAAAGAAGACAAATAAACATGCAAACAAGTAATAAATAAATAATAAAGCAAAATAACTAAAAAATCATAACAAACAGTAAACTAAACAAATTAAAACGACATAAATAGAAATAATCACACAAAAACAATAAACTAATAAATTAATTAGAACATGCATTCAAATGATTTCTAACCCTAATTTAATTAACATGCAACCTAAAATAATTTAAAGCCACCATTGATTTTATTAGAATTTTACCAAATTACACCTAGTTTATTAATTAATTAAAAAACAGAAAATTAACTAGTTTCATTACTCCCACTATTGAGGTTATTACAATCTACCAAAAAAATAAAGATAAAATCAAAACTCAATAAAAATAAACAACCCAATAAAATAACAAAAACAATAAATAAACCTAAAAACTAAGTGAATTGACTACATGTTTAAATCCATGGCATCCCATGGATCTTCAATTAGTTTCAACCATACGATCACATCTCCTTCATGTTACTCATCATCATAATTAAATCACCAAACAAAATAAACAATAATTAGTATCAATTAAAATTAAACAAAAAAACAGAATTAAAATCAAATGAAAATCAAATAAAAGAAAATAGTAGAATAAGAGAACAGATGTAGTGCAGATGCAATCTTGATTAGCTCCTCAGAGTAGTGATTTTCACCGTTGCTTTTGAATAGATCTTGAATTGATTTTTGTTCTCGGCTTATTGTGTTACTGCTTCTCTTCAAGTTTTAGAATATCAAAAATCTTTTTAAAAGTTTTCTTTTCTGTAAAAACACTCCTCTACGTCCTGGAAGAAAACTCCATAAGAAGTTCTCTAGGAACAGAAGTAAAAATGCCGTCAATAAAAGTTCAAAAATCTCTCCCCCTGCTCAGGAGTTAAACATAGGTTTATATAGAAAACCTAGCTCAAA
>CATIWK010478091.1:0-11399 GCA_949634005.1 Mallotus japonicus
TTTCAATTGAACCCTCATTTCCTTTGTGTAAATTGACACATCACCAGGCAAATTCACTTTAATCCTTTGATTATCACATGTTGCTAATCTTAAACCCCTATCTCTTTTATTTCTTATAAATTAAGCCCTTCCATTGGTCAATTTCATCAATTTGAGACTTAATTAATTACTTAATTAATTATTTAATAATAATAAATCTTCAATTTAGCATGTCTGAGGATACGGATGTGATAATAAGATTTCATATGCTTATGCTATTGGATCCATCATGTATGCCAAGTTATGCACTCGACTAGATGTCTTATATACCTTAAGCATAATGACCAGATACTAGTCAGACAAAGGTGAAAGTCACTGGATAGCACTTAAGAATATCCTTAAGTACTTGAGAAGGACTAAGGATGCATTTTTACTGTATGGTAGGAAGGAAGATAAGCTAGTTGTAAATGGTTACACATATGCCAGCTTCCAATCTAATAAGGATGATTTTGGATCTCAGTCAGGTTATGTGTTTTATTTGAATGGAGGTGCAGTGAGCTAGAGAAGTTCAAAGCAAGATACCGTTGCTGATTCTACAATATAAGCTGAGTACATAGCTGCCTCAAAGGCAACCAACGAAGCTGTTTAGATCAAAAAGTTCATAACTAGATTGGGTGTTGTTCATAGTATATCATATCCAATAGACTTGTATTGTGATAACAATAGAGCCATATCACAGGCTAAGGAACCAGATCACATCAGCAATCCAAATATATACTCATGCGTTATCATCTCATTAGAGAAATCATTGAGAGAGGAGATGTGAAGATATGTAGAGCACCAACAGATGACAATATTGTTAATCCACTAACTAAGCCTTTTCCACAGTGTAAGCATGAGAGTCATACTAGGTCAACGGGTGTGAGATACAATGTTGATTAGGCCTAGTGCAAATGGGAGATTGTTAGTGATATGCCCTACGCTAATTATGTGATGGCCATACTTTGATTTTGTCATATTTCTATTTTATTAATAAAGAGGCATTTTCTTTATTACTGGCTAATTCTAATATTATCCTTGAATAGTTAATTCTACCTGGGGTCATTAAGTATGTAACCTGATAGTAAAACTCTTAGGTGAAACTTGAATTCTATTTTAAATTATCCCTAGTCAATCATTATTGTAGGAACAACAATTAATAAAGACTAGTATAAAGTTTACTGATCATGTATATGAGATATTAAGTCAAACTCATATGTATGTATTTAGAGAAATGATGTACTGGATCAACCCACTTTGAGAATACTACGTTGATAATTGTCATAAGTGATTCTCATCACAGTAGTATTATTTCAGTCCTCTAACCTGAAATCATCATGGTTTCCTGCATAATAAATTATGTATTTTGACATATTCTTACATCATCTTTAACCGGATGATAAAATAGGTTGTGATTGGATATATAATGAGTTATGTGAGGAATGTGAGTGATTAAGATGGAATTTGTCTCTCATTTATTATAAGAATATATCTGTTGGCCCCTTGATGAGTTAGACTGAGAAAAATCTGCATGACCATGATAGAATAAGTTGATCAAGAGTTATCAACATCAGATAAAGAGTTATCAGTATTAGTCTACTTAGGATTGAGAAATAATATGATTGAACAACGTAAGGATGACATTGTTGAGATAAATGTCTTCCGCTCATCTTTATCTGTTTACATAGTTTGTTATCTGTTATTGTATCTTTATCTTTCCCATTTGTATCCTATCATTTGTTTGTATATATATATTGTAATATATATTCAGTAATACAATATTCCTTTTATGAGCTCATTTATCACTTCCTGACTTGGTATCAGAGCTTGCAACACCATGACAACCTCCTCTTTATCTTCTTCTTCTTCATCATCTTCGTCCTCTTCAACCCTTTCCTCTTCCTTTCCTTCTCTCATATCTCCTATCTCCACAACAACACCTTCACAAGTTAATCATTCCTTTTCCATTAAACTAAACTCCAAGAATTATATTCCTTGGAAGTTACAATTTACCCCACGTCTGAATTTTTATAATCTTCATGGTTTGATTATTGGGACAGAAGCTGCTCCTCCTCAAGAAATCATTGATTCCACCACTAATCAGCTAATTCCAAATCCTGAATATCTCATCTGGTTCTACAAAGATCAGCTATTGTTCTCTTGGTTACTGTTTTCGATAACAGAAGAGATCTACCCACAGCTCATCAGACTCAATTCTGCAGCAGAAATTTGGCGAGCTCTTACTACTACCTATAGTGTAATTAGCAACACCCAAAAGACACAGCTACATATTGAATTACACAATCTCTCCAAAGGTGATAAAATAATTTCTCAATATCTCTATCAGGCTAAGGCCTTATCTGACTCATTAACCTTTGCTGGACAGCCCATCACACCATCAGAGTTCAATGTGATCATTTTCAGGAAGCTTGGGGTAGAATATAATGGGATAATTAGAGCATTACAACAGTGTTATAATTCACTTTCATTTAACGAACTTCATGGCCAACTGGTCTCTTATGAACTCTTGCTCAATTCGAAGCAATCCCAGCCTCCTGTTGCTAATCTGGTTCAGCACTCTTACTCAGTTCCATAATGACCTGCTTCCTTCTCTAATCATGCACTATTTGGTAATCGTGGTGGTCGAAGAGGCTTCATCGCTACACACAATTTCGTCTCTTGTCAGATATGCGGCTTGACTAATCATTCTGCTATCACTTGCAGAAAGTATTTTGACGCTCATGTCACCTCTCGTGGTCAACCTTACTTCAATCATTCTGTCCATAATTTTTCTTCTTCACCAAACAACATGGAAGCTAATCTTTCAGCCATTCAGAATACTCTAGGGCTACTCCCTTCACCTTCTTATACTGCTTTAACACCATGGTATCCAGACACAGGTGCCACTCATCATGTTACTTCTTATTTATCTTCTCTCAGCGTTTCTGAAGAATACAAAGGTACGAAACAATTGTTAGTAGGTAATGGTGCTGGTTTGCAAATAAAATATATTGGACATTCTACAATTTCTTCTCCTGTTAAGTCACTCACTCTCAAAAATGTATTACATGTCCATGCCATCACTAAACTGTCACTTGCAGTTAAAAAATTATGTAGAGATAACCATTGTTTTTTTGAATTTCATGATGATTTCTGTGTTGTTAAAGATCAGGCTTCCAAACAGACGGTTCTTTGAGGAACTAGTGAACATGGCCTTTACAAATTACAAGGAACTTCGCCTGCTTCCTTGAATGTTGTGGTGTATCATGTGACTCTTCAAGACTGGCATGCGAGACTCGAACACCCAAATTACTCTACTGTTCGTCAATTAGTTCATCAATTTCAACTTCCATGTTCCAAAAATAAAATTCCTACAAATAAATGTGAAACATGTCTTTTAGGCAAACTTCATCGTTTAAGTTTGCATTTAACGCATCATTGTAGTACTTCTCCATTGCAATTAATTCATTCAGATGTTTGGGGTCCTGCCTCTTTAACTCTTTTTTCTGGTTATAGGTATTTTATTATTTTTATCGATGATTTTTCTTTATTTATATGGTTTTATCCCATCAAATGCAAGAGTGAAGTTCCAATAATTTTTTATTAATTTCAACAAATGGTGGAAAAACAATTTGATTCCAAAATCAAATCCTTTAACTCAGATTGGGGTGGTGAGTTTCGTCCACTATTTAAACATTTTCAAAACATTGGGATAATTCACCGTATCACCTGTCCTCACACTCATGAGCAAAATGGGACCTCTGAATGAAAAATTAGGCATATAGTTGATCTTGGTCTTGCATTGCTTGGACATTGTGGGGCACCATTCAAATTTTGGGAATTTGCATTTGAAACAACCATTTTTTTAATAAATCGAATGCCTACAAGTTCTTTAAACAATCAAATACCCTTCCAAAAATTATATAAGTATGCTCCTGATTATTCTTTTCTAACAATTTTTGAATGTGCCATTTACCCTCTTCTTCGTCCATATAACAAACATAAATTTTCCTACAGTACAAAACAATGTATCTTCTTTGGATATTCACCTAATCATCTAGGTTATATATGCTTTGATAAAGATAGTGGAAAAATTTATATTGCTCGTCATGTTGATTTTAATGAACATTTCTTTCTATTTAATAATGTTTCAACATTGCCAACTCAGTTGGATGTCTCGCTAGTCTGCATGTCGTCTAGTCCATGGTTGCAGATCACTCACAACTTGCCCGATTCACTTGTTCCTCAAGGTACGGTCTCTAACTCCATCTCAAATTCTTCTTTCTCATCTCCTTCTTCGCCTTTATCTCCTTCCTCTACCAAAACACTTCAATCTCATTCTCAGTCATCCATATCACCACACCAACCAACCTCAATCTTATCCAAACCAACCACATCTATCTATAATCTGAATGGGATCAATTTATTCGTTGATCTTAATCCAACCGAACCATCTCCACCCACAACCCAACAACCTAATCCTCCTCAACATACACACACTATGACCTTGCGCCCCTCTCCTCTACACCGTAAACCAACATCACATATTCTTACTATGACTTCTTCTACTTCTATCCCAACTGAACCACACTCTTTCGCACAAGCTAATAAACACCCTGAGTGGCAACATGCAATGTCTAATGAGATGTCTGTATTACATAATAACAATACCTGGACACTTATTCCGCCTCCTTTGGATGGTAATATGATCGGAAATCACTGGGTATATAAGATAAAATGGTATGTTGATGGGTCCATAGAATGATTGAAGCAAGGTTAGTTGCACGTAGTTACACTCAAGAGTATGGCATAGATTATACTGAGACTTTCAGTCCGGTTTCAAACCTCACACTATTAGAACAGTTTTATCTGTGGCCATATCTCGGGGCTAGTTACTTCATCAACTAGACGTGAGTAATGCTTTTCTAAATGGTGATCTCCATGAACAAGTATTTATGGTATAGCCTCAAGGCTTTGTCGATCCCAAGCATCCTCATTATGTCTGTAAATTGCAAAAGTCGCTATACGGACTCAAGCAAGCACCACGTGCTTGGTACCAAAAGCTAAGTGCCTATTTATTGTCTCTTGGGTTTATTAATTCAAATGTTGATCCCTCTTTATTTCTTTATCACAAAGGACAAGATTGTTGTTTCCTACTCGTTTATGTTGATGATGTGATTCGAATAGGAAATAGTTCTTCACTTATCACCAAGCTTATTCGCCAATTGTCTAATGCTTTTTCTCTTCGTGATTTGGGCACCTTAAGCTAC
Organism: Mallotus japonicus; assembly: GCA_949634005.1. NCBI lineage: Eukaryota > Viridiplantae > Streptophyta > Magnoliopsida > Malpighiales > Euphorbiaceae > Mallotus > Mallotus japonicus. The sequence continues at coordinate 5,289 of CATIWK010478091.1, forward strand.
TTTTTTGGCATTCAGGTGCATCATATTCCAATGGGTTTACTTCTGTCTCAGTGTTCTTATATTCAAGAAATTATTCGAAATGCTGGAATGGTTGGCTACAAACCTTGTTCTACTCCTATGGTCACGGGTTCCCCTCTTTCTAAACAACAAGGTAGTCCATTGTCCAGTGACGATGAAATCAAATATCACACTCTTTGTGGTAGTCTGCAGTATGTAACTCTCACTAGGCTTGATATCGCATTTTCCATCAACAAGTTGTGTCAGATCATGCATAACCCAATAGATATTCACTACAAAGCACTTAAACGCTTACTAAGGTATCTTCAAGGCACTTCTCATCATAGCTTGATTATCAAATGCAGTCCTCTTTCAGTTCTAAAAGCATTTATAGATTCTGATTGGGCGGGGTGCCCTAATGACCGCCGTTCTACTGGTGGGCATCTAATCTTTCTTAGACAAAACTTGTTGGCATGGAACTCTCAGAAACTGCGAACTGTAGCTAGATATTCAACTGAATCAGAATTTAAGGCAGTAGCAGATGTGAGTGTTGAGTTAAAATGGCTCAAGCAATTGCTTTTTGAACTTAGTGTTCAGCTTTAGACAGCTCCACATATTTGGTGTGATAATGTTGGAGTAGTATATTTTTTTTCAAATCCTGTTTTTCAGGCTCGTACGAGACATGTGGAGGTTGATTTCCACTTTGTGCACAATCAAATCATGAACAAGGAGCTTTCGATTTCTGCTGTCTCTTCCAAAGACCAACTCGCCGATATTATGACAAAACTGCTACCATCGCCCCTGTTTCTGCATCTACGTGACAAGCTTCGGTTGCAACACACCTCACCTTCAGCTTGAGGGGGGGGGGGTGTTGAGATAAACGTCTTACGCTCTTCTTTATATGTTTATATAGTTTGTTATCTATTATTGTATCTTTATCTTTCCCTTTTGTATCCTATCATTTGTATGTATATATATATTGTAATATGTATTCAGTAATACACAATTCCTTTTATGAGCTCATTTATCACTTCCTGACTGACATAAACCATGCCTTATATATGTTCAATCAAGATATTGCGTGACAAAAGGACTATAATACACATTCTAGATTAGGTTATGTTGGATTATCGACCTTCACACAACTTGGGTAGTCATAATGTCTTGATAGAGGTCACTTAAGACTTGTGGGGTAAAATGGAATTTTAGGCCCACTGCCAATATTGTGTGAATCTACAAGGTCGCACACTTAGAATAGGTTCAAAGCAAACTTGGGTTAATTAACCCAATGATAATCTCTATATATATATATTTTCTTATTTATTTAAGGTAAGTGTTATCTTAAATAAATTAAAAATTTAATCTTACTAAAACTGTTTTGGTATAAAAGAGTTTAAAAAACCCTAGATGGGATGTCTATATATATACACCTTTTTTTCTAGGGTTTTAAAAACAATCTCATTCTTCAACTTCTTCCACTTTTTTGAGAAAAGAAAATCAAAGAGAAAAAGTAAGACTTCAAAGGTGCTAGCACACCTAAACATTTTGAACATCTTGTTTTTGTGGATACCAGTAGAGGGCATGACTTTATTGGTGGCGCCTTAATTCGATAAGAAAATACAAAAAGCTTGAGGTAGGGTGTTACTGGTGTGTACCCCCCCCTCTCATCCTTCCAACCATCTTGCCTTAAGATCGTTTTGGAATCTCTCTTAATCAATTTAACAAAATTACATGGATCTTGTGAAGGTTTCGTAATTAAAATTTTTAATTTTTGCTGCGTGTTTGCATCATAGACCTCCAACATTTGAACACTTTAGAAGTAGTACAAATAAGTAGACTTTTATCACTTTTGAAATGTTGTTTTTATCATTAGAACATTTTCGAAGTCTGTCAAGGTATGACATATACCGTATCAATTCAATATAACGCATTACTATTTTACAACTCTATAGCGGTGTCGACCATGGTAGGAAATAATGTTTTATTCTGTTGCATAGATTGGAAAAGAAAGATAAGTGAAATGAATAAATTATAATCTTGAATTTGCATATGTATATGTCATGACAAATAAGATATTCATGAAATTATTATCCATGATAGATCCAATAAAGCAGTGTTGTCACTATTGCCATAATAGAAAGAACGAAAATGTTTGGCTTTCACTAGGGTTGTAACCGAGCCGAGCCGAGTTTTGGCCAAGCCCAGGCTCGGCTCAGGATAAAAAGAGTGAGCTCGAGCTCGGGAAAATTTTACAAATTTGAGCTCGGGCTCGGCTCGAGCTTATTCATTTATTACTCGAGCTAGGCTTGAGCTCGCTCGGAAAAGGCTCATTTGTGCTGAGCTCCAGTTCGCTCGTGAACGTGCTCGGTTAGAGCTCGTTTAGAGCTCGTTTATAGCTCATTTATGAGCTCGTTAACAGTTACAAAGCAAATTCAAAAAAAAAATCTTACAAAATAATTAAAATTCTACAAATCCAATACACAACTAAAGAAAATGTTCTTTGCACAATTGGGGTTATCCTCTGTATTATCTTCAACATTATCAACCCCATCAGCAGCACTTGCACTTGCAATTTGATTTTCCTTATTTGTTGCATCCACATTTGCAGCAACAATTTCCATCGCTGGACCCGTTTGCAAATTTTCTGGGGATAATATATTTGCAAAAGGAAGGTCTGACATCCTATACAGTGGAAACAATAAAATCAGAAATGCAACACCAAAACAGCAGCAAAAAAAAAAAGGAAGAAAGTTATAACATTTGATTCAATTTTAACATTTGATGTATGCTATGCTAGGTTTTATTGATTTAACATCGACATATATAGCTGAAAGTTATAAATTACTAATGCTTAGTGACTACTCTAGAGCGTTTTAAAATATAGAAATAGTCCTAACAGAAGAAAAAAAAATAAAGACCTCTAATCAAAATAGAAAGGTGGAAGAATATTTAATATTAGAAAAAGTGTGCAAAAAAAGGAAGATAAATCAATAGATGATTTCACATACATTGAATAAACACAAGAAATAAAATAGATTAACCAGAAGAAGAATTAATAAACACAGAAAGATCATTCTTTCTTCCATTCTCTTTTCTTTAGTTCTAAATTCCCCATTATTTATATACTAATACTCTCAGATTTTAAGAGCATTGTTATGGAGTCAGGTTCGAATTGGGTAAAATTTAAGTAAAATATCCATAAACTATCGATTAACAAGACTACATAGTAGCTCCTGCAGAAAGGGAATGACTATCGATTAACAAGATGATAGCAACTAATTTATACAGGAGATTCAACTAATTTCACAAATGTGCTTACAACAGAGACCAAGGGGTGAGTTGCGATGGCACAAAAATAGGCACTTACCTGAATGAAGATCGAAGATCTAAGGAACAAACAACAGAGACCGAGGGGTGTGCTGCGATGGCGATGTGACGAAGAACGGCGGGGTGAGCAGCGATGGCTTGTGTTAACGCCATGACTCATTGCAAGCGTGGACGTCGGTGACAGCAAACAAAGGTGATGGCGACGACGGTGACTGCAAATAAGGATAGCAAACAAGGGTGATGGCGGAGATGAAGGCTGGACGGTCACACGACAGAGTCGAGGGCAACAAAAGTGGTGTGGGTGAAGGTCAGACGAAAGTGGTGTGGGCGGCGGCTAAAGGGAGAATGGGAGATGAGAGAGGTTTGAGTTGTGTGGATGAGAATTAGGTCAAGTGAGATGATTGTTTATTTGTTTAGTGAATTAGGTTTATGATTAAAAATAATAATAATAAGGTCAAAACTACGCAGTTTTGAGCAAATTATATATTTTCATAGTTATAGTCAAATTATTTATTTATGAATATGTTAAGAGAAATTTTTATAATTTAAATTAAATTATAATTTATAATAATAATTTTATATTTTTTTAATAACAATACTAAATCGTTTTATAACATTAAGATTAGATTAATAATAGTTATGTATAGAAGTTTTATAGTTATATTTATTTATAATATTAAATTTTATGATAAAATAAGTTATTTTTTTAGTATATTAAGATTACATAACTTTGTAGTTATAATAAGTGTATAATAAACTGCATAGTTTTTATAAACTACATAATTTGATAGTTATGGAAAAATTATATTTTTATGACATTAAAATTATATATTTTTGCGATGAGATATTTCAAATTAAATTATAATTTATAATAACAATTTTATATTTTTTTAATAACAATAATAAATTGTTTTATAACATTAAGATTAAGTTAAATGAATGAGAATGAATGAAATAGGTTAAAGTGAAGAGTGATGTTTAGTGAAATAGGTAAAATCAAAACTATGTAGTTTTGAGTAAAGTATGGAGATAGTTGAATGAGATAGGAATTAGTTTAAATGAATTTTTGGTCAAATTAGGTTAAGTAAAAAGAGTTATTTTAAGGGAGTTAGTTTGTATCAAAACTATGTAGTTTTGAGTAAAACTATGTAGTTTTGAGCTAAATTATATAATTTTTTTTAGTTATGGATAAATTATTTTTAATAACATTAAAATGATGTATTTTTGTGATAAGATAATTTAAATAAAATTATAATTTATAATTTAATTATGTATTTATTTAATAATAATTATAATCAATGTTATATTTATTTAGATGTTAAATTAATATTATACAATAATACTAAATTGCTTTATAACATTAAGATTAGGTAGTTTTAATTTAAGACTAACTATGTTTTGAATTATTGTATAATAAATGTAATACCCTGAATTTCTATTTAAATTTATTAATTTAAATTAAAGGATTTGCAGTGTTAATAATGTATTATCAATTTAATTATTTTACTTAGTGAAAATTTTCTTCGATTAAATTATGTTATATATCACTTTAATATATAAAAGATTTTTAGTTAGTATATTTAAGCACACTTTAATATTTGATGAGTTATGATAAAATTTATTTTATATTTTAAAGGAATTGAGTTACACATTTAAATCACTTTATTTTTCTAATAGACATATATATATTTGTGTGTGTCTAGTGTGTATGTGTAATATATATATATGAATATATATACTTATAAATTGTATGGAGGAGATTTAAAGTAACTATCATTATTATTATTATTATTATTATTATTATTATTATTATTATTATTTGTTTAAAGTACATACACTCATCTCTTTCACTCTCTCTCCCGTAGCTCTTTTTCTTCTTCTTCTTCTTCACTTGTTTGCTGCCATTCCCGCAACCTTCACCTGCAGCCACCTTTCCACCACCATCAGCTCCACCTCTGGCCACCATTTCAGCTCGCCATCACCCTCCTTCTTCCTTAATGCATCTTGCCGTTCTTTCTGCAGCAGAGACAACAGCAAATGGCGCCACTTTTATGGCCATTTCAGGCTTGGTTGAAGCTCAACCTCTGAACTTTATTTGCTTATAACTAACCCTAGGTAATTCTTCATCTAGCTCTTCAATTTCTTATGTTAAATCCTAGGTTTTAGTTAGTATTTTTTTGGTGTTTTTGTTAGATCTAAGTTAGTAATATGTTTTAGTAGTTTAATGTTTTGAGTTTATGTGATTTTTATATTTTTATTTAATCTGTTTGAATTAATTAGGTTATTCATATGGAACTTTGATTTATGGATTTGTTATGTAAATTGATTTAAATTATGTTTATTAGTTTAACTAATAGTTAATTTAATTATTATTCATTTTCTCAGTTAGTTTTAATTTTTAGAAATTTATTGTGAATTGTTAAGATTTTTAAAGGATATACATGAATATTTTAGTTTAATTGATTGTCACGACCCGAACCTGTAGGTCCGTGACCGGCACTAGGAATTGGGAATACTTAAGGTACCCGAAACCCATAGTAAGCCTTAAAAATTTTTCGCGAAATAAAATAGTAAATACTCAGCAATAAATTAAATAAAAATGCTTAAAATGAAATAATAAAACATTTATCATTAAAATCCAAATCTCGTATTCATTAAAATAATATTCATAGTTGTACAACCTTAAACATAAGTAATATATAAAGTACATCACATTAAATAATATGTCTACTGCAGTGTCCTAGAATACAATACAATATGAAGATACATCATATTAACCTACATAGA
>CATIWK010478727.1:0-12538 GCA_949634005.1 Mallotus japonicus
GAAGTGAAAAATAAATAAAGAAAAAAGAAAAATAAAAATAAAAAATGGGAAGGAAAAAAGAAAAAAATAAAAAAAAACCAACTAAAAAAGCTAAAAAAACAAAACAAAACAAAATGGGCACTCATGAAAACAAAACCAAAAATAGGACACTCATATAATTTATACAAAAAGTATGATAATTTACTGTAAACAACATAAAAAATGTGCCTAATTTTATAAATTTCTCAAAATTTTATTTTATAATTGATTAGCCCCAAAAAAACCTTAGACCCCAAATTATTTTATACAAATTAAACCCCAAAAAAACTGATTAAGCTTTACATATAATATAAAGAACCAATATATATATATATATATATATATATATATATTTTATTAGCTTCTCCAAAATCTTGTCTCAACCCCAAATTTACTTGATCCGCCCTATGTTGCCTGCATCCTGACACCTTCGTTGTTGCTTGTGCAGTTGTGTGGTACAAATGAGTCTAAGATGAATGATGAATTTTCATGTTTGTTCTAATATCGACAAGCAAACTTTTGTTGACTGTTATCGCCACACCATTTTCCGATACTCTTTTAAGACTTTCCATAGTTTTCTGGCTGCTGTGTTTAAGAAATTGTCTTTTTGCCTCATCTTTTTGAAATTCCAAGTCAAGGGGAAAAAGAATTCCAAGAAATGTTGATGATAAAGTCTTGTACTTGCATACATTATTACTTTTGAAAACCAGATTAGGGATTACAATCAGAGTATTGCACTTAACGTTAAATCATACAACATAAAATCTAACTGTTGTGTTTGAAATCGACAATAATTTCTTATCAGATTAAACCGTTAATTTGGCAATGCCAAAACTTTATTTTCTTTGAGACGTTTGCCACTTGATTATTTTTAACATGTAATTACCGCTTAAATTATATATATATATATAGGGGGACAAATAAAATTATAAAAAGGTCTACACTCATTATATATAAAAATTAGATAATTTAGTCATTTACTAATAAAAGTAAAATTAAATTAATTAAAATATAATTTTAATTTGATAGAAACTATATTTCTTATTTTAATTAGTTTAACTTCTATTTTATCTCTAACAAAAATTAAATAAAATAAAATATAATTCTAATTTAATTGAAAATATGTTTCCTATTTTATTTAGATTAACTTCTATTTTATCTCTAACAAAAATTATAATTTAATTGAAAGTATATTTTTTATTCTAATTAGGTTAAAGTCTATTTTATCTCAAATAAAAATTAATTTAATTAAAATATAATTCTAATATAATTGAAAGTATGTTTCCTAATTTTAATTAGGTTAACTTATATTTTATATTTAACAAAAATAAATTAATTAAAATGTAATTCTAATTTAATTGAAAATATATTTCTTTTTCTAATTAGGTTAGCTTCTATTTTATCTCTAATAAAAATAAAATTAATTAACATATAATTCTAATTTAATTGAAAGTATGTTTCATATTTTAATTATGTTAATTTCTATTTTTCTTTAACAAAACTAAATTAATTAAAATTGTAGTGATAGTTTTGTTAAAAATATATATTTTTCTATTTTAATGAGGTCTACTTATATTTTATCGAATATAAATCAAATTAGATAACATAATTTTATAAGTCTTATTATATTAAATTTAATAAGTAAATAATTAATAAATTTTATGAAAATAAGAAAAGTATATAATTTGTTTTAAAAGTACATATTTCTATAAATTAAAAATTAATAAATAAAAAATAGAGCATATATCTAATATAAATCAAATTAGATAACATAATTTTATAAGTCTTACTATATTAAAAAATAATTAAAATCAAAATTAATACATTTTATGAAAATAGGAAAATTATATAATTTTTTTTAAAAGTAGATATTTTTATAAATTAAAAATTAATAAATAAAAAATAGAGCATATAATTTGTTTAGAAGTATATTTTCAATAAGAAAAGTACTATAATTATCATTTTTAGATATTTTTATAAAATTTAACAAAAAAGAGTTAAAATTAAATTAATTAATATTTATAATTTAATTATTAGTTGAACTTAAAAAATGGATAATTTAAGTTTTTAAATTTTTATATAATAAGAAGTGAATACTTTAATTAATTTTTAAATTTTTTTTATTAACAAATAACTAATGATTTTTTATTATCTTATAATTAATTATGATCATAATATTTTTTTTATATGAAATTAGTTATAGAGTTGAGAAAAATTAATTATAAAAAACATTGACGTAATATCATATAATTATTTAAATAAAAATTTTATAAAAATTATAACGAATTATAATTATATTAAGTTAATATTAAACTGTTATATAAATTAGTAACATTATTATTATTTTTAAAATTTTTATTTAATAATAATAATAATATGTTTAATTATTTATCTACTATATACCACGAGTCAAATAATTTTTTTATTCACGTGTGAAACACGTAGTTGTTTACTAGTATATATATATATATATATATTCTCCTACTAATATACCAACATACCATTGTTAAAAAAAGATTGCACCTTAAATATTAATATGATCCTTGATTTAATAACTTATTTTGACCAATTAAATTTGAAAATTAATATTTACCTGTATGTATATAATTATTGATACCTCAATGGAAGGAACGGAAGCACAATATTCATATGTTTGGTCAAAAAAAAAAAGTTGACATGGCATTCTGCCACGTGGAATATCACCTCACCCACTTAGATGAGGACACATCCATTGTTGTGATGCATGTTAAAAAGACAAAACCATCCTCAAATTGTCCTTCAACAATGATGAAACAACACATAAGGTGAACCAATGGATAATTTTTTTTATTTATCCTAATAAATATATCAAGTTTAAATTAGGAAAAAAATAGCTTTAATTATTAGACTTATGATTAACTTATGATTTAAAATACTAATAGTACAACACAACTAACAACGGTTAAGATCAGTTTAAAAGGTTATTTTCATTTAAATACTTCCTCAATAATTATATATACAGTTGTATTAAATTAACTACTAAAAAATTATATATATTTATTTATCATAAATATAAGATATATCTATATAATTTTTTTCTAAATAATGATATATAACAAAATATAAAGTGGCTTAAATTATTAAGAATAAGATTACTATTTTGATGGCAAATATTTTGTACTAAATTAATAAACAATTTCATTTATAAGTAAATTCAACAAAAGTAATAACTAAAACTTAATTTAAAAAAAATTTGAGCAACATACAATTAATTTTTTTTAAATATCATTACATTATTTATAATGTTAATTATATTATTATAAAAATTTATGTATTAAGCTCCGTTTGTTTACAGAAAATATTTTCTCTAGAAAAAATTTTTAAAAAAATTTATTTTTCAAAGAAAATATTTTCTTATATTTGGGTGCAAATACTATAAGATAATAAATAAAGAGAGAAAGTATAAAAAAATGTAATAAATGAGAAAAGAATTCATTGAAAGGGAAATTTTTATCCATTATTTTAAACTTATTTTTTTTATTTATTTTTTTTAGTAATTCAAATACTAGAAAATGAGAAAAAATATTTTTTAGAAGAATATTTTTCTCAAATAAGCGGAGCCTTGCAAACATATTTCATAATAACCAATTGAGGTGCGTCACATCAGCATGCCAGTAACTGAACACCTGTGCCTGTATGCATAATATAAAAATCAGGAGTATAATGATTAAAAAAAAGGTCAAAAAGTCAAAATTGCCCACTTTCCTGAACATTTCCCTCTTTCTTCTATACAAACATAACTCAAAAAAACCAGAACAGAACATTAACACAACAGAACACAGAGAAAACGAAGAAGAAGAAGAAGAAGAATGTGTGGAATATTTGCGTATTTGAATTATAAAGTAAACAGAGAAAGAACATACATCCTTCAAGTTCTCTTCAATGGCCTTCGCCGTCTCGAGTACCGTGGCTACGATTCCGCCGGTATTTCCATTGACAATTCAATTCCACCTCTCCAATCTGATCCAATTCCTTCCTCTTCTTCTTCTCTCCCTCTTTCACCTCCTCCTCTCGTCTTTCGCCAGGAAGGAAACATCGAATCCCTCGTCAAATCAGTCTATCAAGGTAACATACACATAACATTCTCTGTTTTTCTTTTCGCTCTTTTTCAATTTCCGTCTGGTTTCCCGGAAAAAAAATTTTGAATTTCGTATACGGGTTGTCAACGTCCGGATCGGGTCGAACTGTTTAATTCCTGAAATTTTAGCAGGTCCGTCTGGTGGCGGGTAATGAATGATACTGGTGTAGAAGGAAAGCAAAGAATAATCAATGTTCATATATATATATATATATATATTGTATTGCTTCATGATTATGAACTATAGTTTTTTATTTTTCTTCTGAAGATTATGGTTGATTTCAGCTCTTTCTTTTTTAAAGTATGGTGACAACTAAACTGAGTTGTGACATCTTTCCTTTATGAGTTTTAACTAAAAGTTGGAGATGTGGCACCCAACTGGTTTATACACATGTATTGTGAGCATAATTGAGGATAGTGATGTTTCTTGGACCACTTTTTTTTTTTTTTTTAACCCTTCTTCATTGGTACAAAATGTTGTCTTTTTTTGCTGATTTTTTAAAGAAAGGATCTTTCTGTGCAGCGTAACTGTAAATGAAGAGTGGAATTGTGTTTGTCATATGGGGCTGTGTTATGCATGCCACATTACTTGTGACATTACTAAATGAAGTGAACAAAAAAATGGAACTCTATTGTGATACTTTTGTGCACTTGGCCTGGCTTGTTGTGTGTGATGTAACTAATGGTGATTTTACTATTTTCAGATGTTGCTAATATCGATTTAAATTTGGAGGAATCTTTTGCTGTTCATGCTGGAATAGCGCATACTCGCTGGGCTACTCATGGAGAGCCTGCTCCTCGAAATAGCCATCCCCAATCATCTGGTCCTGGCAATGAGTTCTTGGTTGTTCACAATGGGGTTATTACTAATTACGAGGTTTGTCTAATATTTTCTGTGTCTTTTTTGTGAGGAGACAAGTTGTTCTTTTATAGCTTTTCTATACATAATATACCACTATATTGAATCTAAATATATAAATGTATATAAGAAAAGACCTAGTTGAGTTAATAAATTACATAGTTAATGGAAACTACCCACTGAAATAATTTGTATTAAACCATTGAAAATATGAAATAGATGTAATTCCTAATCAATGTTTGTATTATGTGAATCTTTAGGAAGGAACATTCAGTATAGAGAATGCATTTTCACATAAGCTGCTGCAATCATTTTGTAATTTATTTTCCCTGTCCCTGTCCCTGCATATCTGTTTGTGTTTGTTTGGTTGTGTCCTGAGTTCATCATTGAAAGGGCTTTGTTTCCTTGATATCTTCAGGTGTTAAAGGAAACACTCGTTCGCCATGGTTTTACCTTTGAATCTGAAACTGACACGGAAGTGATTCCAAAGCTTGCAAAATATGTTTTTGAAAAAGCAAATGAAGTTGAAGGTAGGTTTCATTTACATGTGTAATTGAGAAATTCATAGCTTCATTAATTACTTTACTGGAAAATAAGGTCGCTGATCCTTTTAGTTAAAAGAATCTGATGGATGTGAAAAGTCCTTGTTTTCTTTGCCAGAAACTGAAATTCATCAGTTCTGCTGTAGCATGGGTGGTTCTACCCCATGATTCTCTGTAGCAGTGTGATTGTATCATTTTATCCATTTCCTGTGTCATCATTATGATAACATTTTTTTGGTACTACTACAATGTGATATAATTATTGAGATAGAAGAATGCGTGATAGTTAAATTGAGAACAAAATTATCTGGAAAACCTAATAATTTCAGCATACAAGTTTCTATGTGCAACAGAAGTTCCCTGGTTAGCATGAGGCTAATGGTGATTTTGTTGTTTTTTTAGAGCCTATAACATATTTCAAATCATTTAAGGCATTGGAACAGTAGGATTCAAATGGATGCTGTAGTCATTATACTTTATTTTGACGAGCAGCATTTGACCTACTTATAGCATTTTTTTTGTTGGTGTTTCTCATTTCACATTCAAGAAATTGATGTCATTCGTCTCTGAAATGCACAGAAAGTCATCAGTTATATTATTTTCATCAGTTAATCATGGTCTATTATTTGTGCTGTAGGTGATCAGCCTGTGACATTTAGTCAAGTTGTGCTTGAAGTAATGAGGCATCTTGAAGGAGCCTATGCACTTATTTTTAAGAGCCGACACTATCCAAATGAGTTAATTGCATGCAAACGTGGAAGTCCTTTGCTCTTGGGTGTGAAGGTAGGTTAGAAATTATATATATATGATCTCCTAGTAGCATCGATTTTTCTCTCAGAAAATGAAATTCTGCAGTATATTATTTATTTATTCGGGCTGGTTATTACTTGTGTAGAACTTTAAGCTTGAGCATTGTTTATAGAAAACCAATCCAAAAATTTTCAAATAAGTGGTCAAGAAAAACCTTTTAGGATCATGAGCTGGTTCTGAACATGGACTAGTTCATGGTACACTGGAATTCTAAAATCTGTACATTGATTATATTAAGTACCTATGCAACTCTACTAATTATTGTCTGGTTAAAACTCATGTTCAAAGAAATATTATTGGTGCCTGCTCAGGAGTTGAATAAGGATATCAACAGTGGATCAGCATTTCATGATACTAAATTACTCTCAAATGATGGCCATGCCAAAGAACTTTTTCTGTCCAGTGATGCTAATGCCATTGTTGAGCACACCAAAAGGGTCTTGATGATTGAGGATGGTGAAGTGGTTCATCTCAAGGTATTTATTATTAATCTGTGGTAATTCAATTGTATTTATATTCTTATCATTGTTGAGTTGGAATATGCTTATATACCTTTAGAATATTGTCTCTAGACATTCTTTTTTGTATTATGAACTGATTTTGCAAGATAAAAGTCATGATACCAAAGTTTGACGTTTGATATTGCCTTTCACTAGAGAAGTTCCTTCATGGCTAATTTCATAAATTTGTTTCAATTAGAATACAAAAATTCCCGATATTGTTGTTGAAAAAAATTAAATAGCACTTAATGCATTGGCATCTATGGCAGTGTAATAAGTTGGAATATGTTATTAAGATTCAGACATTTTGTTGAGTTGTCTGATAGGCATCTGCAAGTTTTCCCTTTTACATTTTAAAGAGGATGGCAAGGCTTGGATGGAAGTTGCCACAAAGTTAGTCAAACCCCTCTAGGAATGTAGTTTTTTGGGTGGTTATAGAAATTCAATCTGATTGGTTGTGAGTGTACAAAGAATTAACGAATTGATTGTGGGCCAATTTTTTTGCATGTAAGTCTTTTCTGAGGTCTCCTTTCTGCTTCTGATTCTTTAGTGGTAGACTATAAATGTGACATATAGAGCTTAAAGAAAAGAATAAAAAAAATGGAGGAAAATGGATCTATAGGGGTTGTTTATGTCATTTATCTAAATATACCACAGCACCAGTGTCTTTTGCAGTAACAAAGATTTATTGTCTCAGGATGGAACTGTGTCTATCCTTAAGTTTGAAAATGACAAGGGAAGACATGGTGGCACCCTTTCTAGACCTGCTTCAGTCCAGCGGGCACTGTCAGTTCTTGAGATGGAAGTAGAACAAATAAATAAGGGAAAGTACGAGCACTATATGCAAAAAGAAATTCATGAACAACCAGAATCTCTAACCACCACCATGAGGGGTAGGCTTATACGTGGAGGTTCCTGCAAAGCCAAGACTGTTCTTTTGGGTGGACTTAAGGATCACCTTAAAACAATTAGACGCAGTCGAAGAATTGTTTTTGTTGGTTGTGGTACAAGCTATAATGCTGCTCTAGCTGCTAGACCCATCCTGGAAGAACTTTCTGGTGAGTGCTTTTTGACTGTAGTAAATTGATGCAGTTTTAAAAGGTGTTGTACTTTTTGATTTCATAATTTCAAATAGTGATCTTAAGCGTTTTCTGGTTTAATTACCAAAACATAGGTGTCCCGGTTACTATGGAGATTGCTAGTGATTTGGTGGACAGGCAAGGTCCTATATACAGAGAGGATACTGCTGTCTTTGTTAGTCAGTCTGGTGAAACTGCAGATACACTACATGCTTTGGATTATGCTTTAGAAAATGGGGCTCTATGTGTTGGCATAACAAACACTGTTGGCAGTGCAATAGCCAGGAACACACACTGTGGAATTCATATAAATGCTGGGGCTGAAATAGGTGTGGCAAGCACCAAGGTAAAATAATATACTTGTTATGTCTCAGTTCATGGAATTTATTATCAGTGGTCAATAATGCTGGCATTGTTTTGATAGGCTTACACAAGTCAAATAGTAGTGATGGCAATGTTAGCTCTAGCAATTGGTGGTGATGCTATATCTAGCCAAGCAAAAAGAGAGGCTATAATAGATGGCTTGTTTGACTTGCCAAGTAAGTGTCAACACTTTGATCTCTCTGCCAACATAGCTTGGAACTCTAGCCTTTAGTTTCATTTGCAGGAAGTTGTTTAATTTTGTCTGTTTTGCCTTTGCAGACAAGGTCAGAGAGGTGTTGAAGCTTGACCAGGAAATGAAAGATCTTGCAAAACTATTAATGACTGAACAATCACTTCTCGTGTTTGGAAGAGGATACAACTACGCAACAGCTTTGGAGGGTGCTCTAAAAGTTAAAGAAGTTGCACTTATGCACAGTGAAGGAATACTTGCCGGTGAAATGAAACATGGTCCTTTGGCATTGGTTGATGAAAACCTCCCAATTATTGTCATTGCAACTCGTGATGGTTGCTTCAGGTTGGCCATGTTGTATAGTTGTTGGCTCCTACATTATCTAAGGTTCTTACTTTTGTTTATTCTGACCACATTTTGTTGCTTACAGCAAGCAGCAGTCAGTCATTCAGCAACTTCATGCTCGGAAAGGTCGCCTAATTGTGATGTGTTCAAAAGGGGATGCTGCATCTGTGTGTCCTGGGCAATCCTGCAGAGTAATTGAAGTCCCACAGGTTGAGGATTGTCTTCAACCTGTGGTTAACATAGTCCCATTGCAGGTACTCCTATAATCCTATGTTTAATTTGCTTTCCACATTTATACATTTTTCCATCCACTGTTATTCGAAACTTGAGCCTTTATCTTTTATCATAGATGAAGTGAAACCAGTGCATTCATCTTAGCTGTTTGAGATTATTCATGTACACATATAGAGAGATTTGTTAGTAGAAGAATACATGTTTTATGTCGCTCTGCTCTGTTATGGGGACAGGAGCCCTGGCATGGTCAGGTCCAGCTATACAGATGCAGAGATGCCCTCTCTTAGTGGTGTAAACTTCAAATACTAAACTTGCGCATAAAATGAGTTGCTTGCAACACATGTATGTAATGTGTAAAAGCTAGAAGGTGCTTTTTTGGGTTGTTCTTGAGGCATTCTACATTTAGGAATTTATGCATTACATTCTGATTTATTATTGGCTATTGTTCTCCTTTTATATCTTCTGAGGCTTGACTTTCAAATTTAACTTTTTGTTCTAAGAAATATGGATATAAATAGAGAACTATCTGTTTCCATTTCCTCTCTGTATTGTTTTTACCACAAATGTATTTTGCCTGCATTTCATCCCAACAATTTACAGGGTGTCAGCGGAAACCTCACTAAGATGT
This sequence comes from Mallotus japonicus, assembly GCA_949634005.1. NCBI lineage: Eukaryota > Viridiplantae > Streptophyta > Magnoliopsida > Malpighiales > Euphorbiaceae > Mallotus > Mallotus japonicus. Next base: position 9,686 of record CATIWK010478727.1, read on the forward strand.
TTACTTTTTATTGCCGCGCAGTTACTGGCATATCATCTCACCGTTCTAAGGGGTTACAATGTGGACCAACCTCGCAATCTTGCAAAGAGCGTCACAACGCAATAAGGCCAAACCGACAATTTTCTCCTCAAGTGCTTACCTTAGCATATCTCATTCTCCTTTGGTGGTTGACTGCCTCTTTGCCCGCTTACCTTTATGTGGAGGAATTTTTTTCGACTAGCCAGCTCTTAAGATCTTTGCCGTGATCATTGTACAATTTGTAGAGATAGGTACTCAACTTATTGCCTTAACATCCTGACCAGACCACTTCCCTCGCCCCCTACCCTGCTTGATAGAGGTGGTATTTATGAATATATGTTATCTTACTAATTCAAATTTCCTGGAATCCATGTATGAAAGAAGCTTCATTTGCTTGAAAATGATAACATCGGTGTCGAGAAAAAAAAAAAGATGTTTGCAGTTCTTATTACAAGTAGCGAAATTTTAGTAGTTAAGTAGTTATTTCTTTTTTTTCAAGGAAACATCTTGTAGGGTTTGAATCCTACTATTGCCATTATTATACACATTGACAGATTGTACGATAAGGATAGTTCACTCTTTTTAATAAGATAAAAATAAATTCCACAAATTTACAATGACAATAGTAAAATTCGAAACCTATAACTCTCTTTTTAATATAAATATGTATATATATATATATATATATATTAGGTTGATATTATTTTATTCATTTTATACACGAAAATAAACTAAAATATACAAATAATAAATTAGAAATAAATGAAACATATTTTTCAAGTTTCATACATTTGAAAAAAATAGGCACTTGGATTCAAATTAATTGATATGCATATATCAATTATTTTTATTTATTTTTAATTGAATACAATTATATTTGAAATTTATTACTCAAGGCCAACTATTTGTTTGATAATTTTTTTAACAATATATACTTATTGAAATTATCATATTCAGATACTGTTTTGAGTTTTAGATATTGTTTTGAGTTTTCGATATTATTTTAAGTTTAAAATATTGTTTTGAGTTTCAGATACTTATTATATTCAGATCATATACTTTTTTTCTGTATCATATAAGAATAAGATTCGGAAAATATACGAATATTATTCAAAAATGTAAATAACTGAATAATGAATGACACCTGTTTTGCATTTTCAACATATACAAATAAGATTTCGAAAATATATGGATAATATTAAAAAATGTAAATAACTGAATAATTAATGACATCTGTTTCGCATTTTCAACATATACGAATAAGATTCCGAAAATATACGGATAATATTCAAAAATGTATATAACTGAATAGTGAATATGATACATGTTTTGCATTTTCAATATATACGAATAAGATTCCGAAAATATATGGATAATATTCAAAAATGTTGAATAATGAATATGACACATGTTTTGCACGTTCAACATATACGAATAAGATTCAGAAAATATTTAGATAATATTAAAAAATGTTGTATAATGATATGACGCCTGTTTTTCACTTTCAACATATACGAATAATATTAAGATAATATTCAGGGAGTGGTTGGACCGTAGAAAGCAACCCATCACTAACACATGGAATTCAAAACATTTGGACTTGGATTATCAAAAACTGTGAAATGGAATTTTCAAAGCCTTTCATACAAGGCATCAAAATCCTAATGGGGGATAAAAATTTGGATTTTGATTCTAATAAAATTTTTCATAGTTTAATTTGGACTTAGGAATGCCATTGTATATAATGCTCTAAATTTTTCTGTTAAGTAAAAATATGAAAAAAAAATTATTTTTTATATTTTATTAAAATCACATATTCATAATAATAAAACACTTAAACCTCAAGTATTTATTATTATCTTACAAAATAATGTTGCAACACATCTATCAAAGCGCTTAAAGCCAACTGGCCAAGGCTTGGTAGCATGACAATTCATGAACCATAAGGTACTTTGAGGTCCCTCGTTTATATTCTCATATGAAAGTGACATTACAATCAATAGCTTTCAGGCGGCCGACACTTTATTTTCAGTCTGTAGTTGGAGCCAAATGGTTCATTTCCTTGGTCTCGCACTAGCAGTTGTTCCATAACAAGATAAATTCCATTGTGAATTCAGCCGATATGCACTGTAACATATTCATTCCACTAATCACCTAAGCATAGGAATTACCTCCAACTCCTGCTTGGAAATCAATGACTTACTACATTAAATACTCCCCATAATGCTATATTGCAGACATATTTGTTGTTGAAACCTTACAAGAGGTCAGTTACCACCCTAGTAAGACTTGAAGAAGGAAAGAGACACCCATTAAAAAAAAGAAAAAAATTGAGAAAAAGAACCAACACATTGATATCTCCATTAGAAGTTAAGAAAAATGAAAACAAATGGAGAAAGGTATGTGCCAACTTGCATAATGTGCCACAAATCCTATGTCTCTGAATTGATTATGCTCGTAGAATGCAGAGGCAGCCATATCTAAGTAAGTTTCATATAATCTCAGTAGTCCAATGGACGGATGAAGTACTGTTAAAATTCTAGTTCTTCTCATCATTTTACATCTGCACAAGTAAGAAAATTATGGCAGCATATCAATAAAGTTGGCAAGTTTAGGAAGCTATGAATCTCTTTTAGGAAAAAAAACTGTTAGAAAGCAACAGGTCTCCATCAACTAAAGCTCAAGGGTCATCAACTAAATCTCCTGGTTACAAATCCAACACAAAACTAATACAAACGATACCATTCTTACTTGGTCAACTCGGCTGCTCCTATGCTTTTTTCTCGCAAATTCTCTCTCAGCACAAAGCATCAAGTTGCCTTCCAAATTGCCTCA
>CATIWK010478953.1:0-11889 GCA_949634005.1 Mallotus japonicus
GGATATCTCTCCACTACCTTACCATTCTTGTCCACCAAGAACTTCTCAAAATTCCACTTGATCAGATCACCTAGAAATCCTCCAGCACTTGACTTGAGAAATTGATAAACTGGAGCTGTATTTGGTCCATTCACATCAACCCGTCATCCAAAATCACCAATATTTGACTTCTCTATCTCCACAATACTTCTTATTTCAGAAAAATAGGAATTTAGTCACATACATTGTCAAATATTTGGAATTCTGCTTTGTACCTGGTATAAGTAAAGTTTTTTATCTCAGGATTTGACCCAGGTTCTTGCCCTCCAAATTGATTGCAAGGAAAAGCCAGAAATTTAAATCCTGAGGTGCAAATCACACAACAAATCAGAAAACAAATGATGTATTCTCTCAGACCCTTTACAATGTTCCAATTCATGCCATAAATGTCAGATTTCTGACCATTAATAACCTTAGCTTCATGTCCTCTATATTTGTATTGTTGGTTTAGAGCTAAAAGTTCTATTCGGCAACATGATTGTAAACATTTGACTTGGGCATATTAATTGAGTAATGGTGGATTATGGAATACATGCATGCTTCAAATAAATATTTCAAAGCATTGAAATTCTAGATAGGTTAAGTCTAAAACACAATCACGAACCCAAGTCAATCAATCACTTTATTCCACTCCCAAAGTTAAAAGCGCTTAATAATCATAGGTTTTCCATAACATTTTAACGTTAAGGCTTTTACAGTTCTGGTATTCCAGTAGTTTGATATTTGCTAACTCTAACAATAATGCACATGCCAGGAACTAGTTGATTTCAACATAAAAACAAAACAAAGCAATTACACTACAACCAATGGTTCAGGGCACTTGATGGGTCTGATTACCTTTCTGGAATGGTATTATTGTTTTCTTACTGACACTGGTTCACTGTATTATCATTGATGATTTTTGCCTGTGAAAACTTAGATATGTCGTAAGTTGCCATTTCTAGCAATTGAACAGGTTTTTTTTTTGGAAAATCCTCAGGTGGGCCTGAACAACATTAAGGAGACCGATTTTGTCCATGTCACCATTCAGTCTCTAATGAGAGTTACGCCCTTAAGGAATTTCTTCCTTATCCCTAAGAACTATGAGCATTGCAGATCTCCTCTCGTTCATCGCTTTGGAGAACTCACGCAGAAGATATGGCATGCTCGGAATTACACTACAACCAACAATACACAAGCAAAAACCAACAGAGGTCACAAACCAAAAGAAAAAAAATGGCCATTCAGAATACATCCGCACTTAAAGGCATCTGTTAATTTCAGAAATTTTAATGGAAATTTATAATTCATCAGATCACAGGCAAGGAATGGGATGAGAGAAACTCAAATCCAAAATCTAATGCAGTGATGGACGAATTGAAGAACCGTGAGTTGGAGAAGGTTGTATCTGAGTTTGAAAGCATTTTGCAGCAATGCCAGCAACAGTAGCGTTGAGTTCAGCTGAGATAGCCCATCCATAGCCTTGCCTTTTCTCGCCGCCGTCTATCTCTTTTGACTAGAATAGAAGGCCTGCCGGGAGAGATCAGAGTCGTAGAGGCTGGAAGAAGGCAGTGATTATCTTCAAAACGACCCCGTGTTTGTTTACGTGAAACATTGAAGAAGCAGAAAAGAGAGGTTTGTCAAAAAATAATAATAATAATAATAATAATAATAATAATAATAATAATAAAGTTACCGGTTGAATAGGTAAAAGAAAAAAAAAAGGTAACCTGTTTTACCTATGAATGTAGGTCATTTTTTGATAACATGGTGTCATCATGACACCATATAATGACCCGTAATGGTGATATGGTGGTAGGTTTTGTGAATTAATTATCAAAAAACGAGTATATATAAATATATGGACTCCTATTATGGTACAAACGTTTGTATCTATACAAATAAAATTAGGGCTATTGAATTAATTTTTATTTAATTATAATTATTAATTTTTTTTAGATATTAATACCTATAAAATATATCGATAGCTATAATTAAATAAATATTAATTTAACGGTTTTAATTTTATTTATATAGATATAAATGTTTGTACTATAAAGCTATTAATGTGTTAGATATAAACTTATTTTGTTTATTTTAACGGAATAAGAGTAACGAAAATTAATTTTAAATATAGAAGACTCGATTAAAAAAATTCTTTTAGAATTTAATTGTAAAAGTAATAAAAAAAACTTTTAGGACTTCTTGTGTTATAATCCTTTTAATAAGACCATCCTAGCCATTAAATTGTTCCGGACTTCCTGGATTTGGACACATGCATTAAAATTCAAAGTCAGATAATTTAATGTACCAAATCTGCTCCAAAGTCGCACAAATCTGCTCCAATGATACTGACTGTTGATAATCCCTTAACTTAGTATTTTTGTAGATTTTAGTGCAAAAAATGTTAAAATATTTTTTTATTTTATTATATTTTCTGGAAAATAATCACTTTATTTTTTTAACAAAATAAATAACTTTATTTTACCTATAGATGCATTGAATGGAATTATAACATTAGACTACTTAACTTTTGACAACATATACAATCTATTTATTTGTAGAAAATTATATTAATTTTTTTATAAAATTAATTTCAAAATAAAATAAAATTTAATATTTAATTAAATTTTTTGAATAAAAAATAGTAAATTAATTTTTCAAATTTTTCCAAAATACATAAAGTCGTGAAAAATTATCTAAACTAGTTTTCTACAATTCTTTTGCTAGACGTAAAACACAGGATTTTCCACATTATCGGCATCTACAACTTTTATTTTATTACAAGCTGAAAAATCAAAGACCTCTTATAATAAAATTATAAAATGTTTATATGTAGTTTTTTCTTTTTTTATATTATCACTTAATATTAGTATTCAAATTTTATCATTATAAATAAAGATTAATACTAAAAAATGAAATGCAAGTTTTAATATCTTAATAAATTGAAACAATCAATTCTATAGTTAGAAAAAAAAATAAAAATAAAAGAGGTAAATATATATACCTCAAAGTTATCAAGCATAAAAATTTATCCACATGTTGTATTAATTGGACAAGAAATTTTATTAGCAATAAAGGAAAAAATATAATAATAATATAAAGGAAAGATGAAATCATGATTTTTTTTTTCCATTTTTCTTAATTATTGTGTCTTTCCTTTTTTTCTTTTTCTTTTTTTTTTTTTCATAATGTATTCTTATCTAGTGGTCAGACATACTATAAAATATGAATTTCACTCAGAATTGAATTCATTCTCCCTATGTACTTGTCAAGAAAAAAAGTTATTTTTTTATTTCTTCAAAGAAAATTGTTTTTTATTTTTTTTTTCTATTTTCATTCGTCCATGACAACTCAGTTGCACGTATTGAGCATTGGTAGTAGGTTAGCTCATGTTTTTCTTCTTTTCTTTATTTATCATCCGCACTCTCTGTACTTTACACAATTTATTAATTTAATATTTTAATTTATGATTTATTATTTTAACATTTAAATCTTAAATTATATAAATTTAATAATATAATATATATGTCATTTATTGTATTTGTCACTTTGTATTAATTTAATATCTCTACTTGTAATTTTTAATCAGTCAAATTTTTAAAATATGACATATACAAATTCGCTTCTATATTATGTGTATTGATAAAGGTTTTACAAATATATTTTAAACAAATTTCAGTGTTAAAATAATATAATTATAAATAAAAGCGTCAAACTCAAAAAAAAAAAAATTACAAATATAAAAAGTGATAGATGTATCACACCGTTTATCATTTGTTGTTTTTTAATTTTTATCTCCCACTTGTTGAGTTTATCTTGAATGAGTGTATACTTTTCCTTAAGAAGACAAAAGAACAAAATAATAATAATAATAATAATATATTCTTATATTTTAAATAATAATTTAATACATTTGCAATTTTTAAATTTGACATTTCTTTTCAAAAAAAAAAAATTGACATTTCTTTTCAATTTGTCCCTTTAAATTGCCAATTAACCATTTTAATACTTTTACTTGATAAAAATATCATTTTTAAATACTTTTAATTTAATTTTAATTTTTAAAATTATTTAAACATATGAAATAATACCAAAATATCTATAAGTTTTGTTTTTAATAAATTTATCTCAATAGTTATTTTATAAGTTGAGCAGACAAACAAACTAAATATTTTTTTTAACATGGTCCTTATTTTAAGGCATTCAAAAGGAAATCATGAGAGAGCGGGGGATTGAACTCATGATTTTTACTAATATTTTTCCATAACTTAATAATAAATCTCCGTCCGAAATAGTTAGACTACAAAATGACTAAAGATATAAAATAAAAAAAAATTGTAAAAGTAATAAATCTATATTTTAACTATTAATAATTTTTACTTATTTTAGATATATATATTAGAGTAAATGCTTGAGTGATATAAATATTTTATATTACATATTAGATAATTAATATGAATTTTAATTATTTGTTATTTTTTAATTATCTAATCATTTAATATATGTGAAATTTTCTCAAATGGAGAATTACTTTTCATCCTATCAGATAAAAAAGATAATGATTTTGACAAGAAACATACTGTATATATATACATGCCTGTGGCAATGTAGAAAAGTCATAGAGCACACCAAGTCACTAACTCTGCACAGAGGCTAAAGCAGGCAGAGAAAGGGGCAAAAAAAAAAGGTGAAAGTGTGTGTTATTATGGGTAGCAGAAGGATATCCTGGTTGCTCTCTCGCTCCATCAATTTGGGTTCTTCTTCTTCTTCTTCTTCTTCTGCTCTGTTTTCAAGAGGTATATGGCAGTGTGTTCTTATTGATTTCTTTTGTTGTGGCTTTCTTTTGTTGGTTTTGTTTTCTGGAGCTTGACAGATTAATAGCATATTGATCACTTGTTTGTAGATTGTGATTTGGTTGTTCTGGATGTTCTGTTTAATTGATGAGCAAAGAGGAGAGACTAAGTTTTCAGTTTTGATTTTTATAAAGAACAATTTTTTTGTTGAATTATTGATCAGTTTTGTCTTTTCTCTCTGGTGGAAGGTAGAAACTTTGATCATAATACTAATACATAGAGATATAAACTCTTTTCTATGATATTGACTTGGTTGTTCAATATTGAAAACATAAAGCTCAAATCTTTAATTGGGTATGTGAGATGTCAAGATTCTTAAACTTGGGTGATCTTGTTTTTGGTATTGGTGGCGATGGTGTTATTTGTCTATGGTACTTGTTCAAGAAACTTTGATCATAATACTAATACATATAGATAGATACTTTTTTCTATGATTATTACTTGGTTGTTCAATATTGAAAACATAAAGCTCAAATCTTTATATGGGTATGTTAGATGTTAAGATTTTTAAACTTGGATGATCCTGGTTTTGGTATTGGTGGTGATGGTTTTATTTGTCTATGGTACTTGTTCATCACTTTTTCTTGTTTTCATCAAGATTTTTTCTTTTAAATCCTTTTGTTTTTTTCTTTCAATTCCCATCTCTCTCATTTATCATTTTGAGAACTGAAATGGCTGTTTTTTTTCATTTTGTGGAATTCACCATAATGGTGCAGGTGGGCCCTTTATTGTGGAAATGGGACCTCTGGCAATATCCTATTTCCTTTTTTGGTTCTATCCTAAGTCTTGTTGTATATGCATGTGGGGATATAGCTTTTGTAATGTTGATAGTGACATTTGAACTTGCAACTTGTTTTTCTGTTCATGTTTGTAAGTTTTCCGAAAAGTCAAAATTAGGTTCTCTTCTTTTTTGTAATATCACACTATTTATTGTTATTTTTGTTGTTGTTGTTATTATTATTATTGGTTTTGGTAGTCACTATTGAGTTTGGTATTGTGTCACATTTAATGTACAACTTTTCTCAAATGCAAACTAATATTATTTAGGTAGGAGTTCTGGACTTGGTAGTGGAATCAGTAAATATAGCACGGCAGCAGCTGCTACTGCTGCTCTTGATGAACCAATTGTTCCGTCTGTATCAGTGAACCATACTAAACTTTTGATCAACGGGCAGTTTGTTGATGCGGCTTCAGGTGATTTTTCATTCCAATACCAGAAGAGAAAACAAAAACTTTAGTTGATATAATGTGCATTGATGGGGCATTTACTGAATGCATTTATTGAATCTTATTCTTGTAGGGAAGACTTTTTCAACATTGGACCCCAGGACGGGTGATGTTATTTCTCATGTTGCTGAAGCTGATGCCGAAGATATAGATCGAGCGGTTTCTGCTGCTCGTAAAGCATTTGATAAAGGACCATGGCCAAAAATGACTGCTTATGTAACTTTTCTTTGATTTACAAACTGATTTATTATTCCTTTTTTTTTTGGCAAGTTGACAGTGATTCTAATTTGAGAATTTCCTGTTGTATATTTTAGGAAAGGTCAAGGATAATGTTTCGCTTTGCTGATTTGATTGAAAAGCATAATGATGAACTTGCTGCACTCGAGACTTGGGATAATGGAAAACCTTATGAGCAGGCTGCTAAAATTGAAGTACCAATGGTTGCACGTATAATTCGATACTATGCTGGTAGGCAAAACAAAATAAACATCAAAAGAACATAGCAGTGACTCTAATTCCTATCCTATTATGTTCTCTGGAATATACTTCAAATGATTGATTCTGTTGAACATTTCTCCAGGTTGGGCAGATAAGATTCATGGTCTCACTGTTCCAGCTGATGGACAGCATCATGTTCAAACCTTGCATGAACCTATAGGTGTTGCAGGTCAGATTATTCCATGGAACTTTCCTCTTCTTATGTACGCTTGGAAGGTTGGGCCAGCATTAGCTTGTGGCAACACTGTTGTTCTCAAGACAGCAGAGCAGACACCATTGTCTGCTTTCTATATATCTAAGCTGTTTCATGAGGTAGCTTTAGTGACTGACAATATGTGTTGTTTAAATTGAAGCATATAAGTTCAACTTTATGTTCTATTCCATAACCTCCTTTTGACAATCAAATATTTGGTCACACGTGATTTGTAACTTTGGTTTCTGATTTGATAACATTTGTAACAGGCTGGACTTCCAGAAGGTGTTCTGAATGTGGTTTCAGGTTTTGGTCCAACTGCTGGTGCAGCTCTTGCTAGCCATATGGATGTGGATAAGGTATTTGCAACTGTCTGAATTGCATACAAATTTGTCTGTTCCAGTCAGATGTTCATAAGACTAATTTTACTTAAGTTCCTGTGGTCCTAAAACATGATGCCTGAGGGTTAATTTTTTTTTTTTTACTGCCTAGCAGGAGAAATGGTGTTCAAAATTTTAAATTACTTTTTAACCAGAAATTACAAAAATCATAACTAAAATTTTAAATTACTATTTAACCTGAAATGGTGTTTCTTCTAGTTACATATCAATTAACAATTGTGTTTGAGATGTTGATAATATATTTCAGTTGATGAGACTCATTGCAATAACATATTTAAAGTGTACATTTTTCAAAAAGTATTCAAAAAGTATGCTTATGGGCAATTGTATAGTATCTCATGAAATATGTAATATTCAAGTGGTACAGTTTTGAGAGGAGAGTATATCTGTTTCCTGATTATATTTGCATGTACCATAGCTCATTTGCAATCTATGTGCAGCTTGCTTTTACTGGATCAACTAGTACAGGAAAGATTGTTCTCGAGTTAGCAGCAAGAAGCAATCTTAAGCCAGTAACTTTGGAGCTTGGAGGGAAGTCCCCTTTTATTATCTGTGAGGATGCTGATATTGACCAGGCTGTTGAACTGTCTCACTTTGCTTTATTCTTTAATCAGGTATTGTCCGCCCAATGTTTCTAAATGTCTATGAGCTCTAATGAAAGTGAACACTGCATTTTATTGATCATGGTAATATGCAATCTGCAGGGCCAGTGCTGCTGTGCTGGGTCCCGCACATATGTGCATGAGCGGGTATATGATGAATTTGTAGAGAAAGCAAAGGCACGTGCTATTAAGCGTGTTGTTGGTGATCCATTCAAGGGAGGTATTGAGCAAGGCCCTCAGGTAAATTAGCACTACTCTTTTAAGAAATACTACTGCAATAGTGATTATAGTGTTGAAATAGGCATTGCAAGAGTTGCAACTTTGTATCCACTTTGAATTTTTTCTTTTGCTTACATCTCTGAATCTATAGCTATCCAAATTACCTACCAAATAATTGGCATTGAATGTGCCCTACTTGATTGAAACAGATTGATACAGAACAATTTGAGAAGATACTGAGGTACATAAAATCTGGTGTGGATAGTGGAGCCACACTTCAAACTGGAGGGGATAGATTTGGTTCCAGGGGATTCTATATCCAGCCTACCGTTTTCTCAAATGTTAAGGTATTTTGCTTATCATCAAACCATTTTGCACACGAGATTGAATTATTGATTAGGAATCTAACCAACAAAATAATGACTCGCACTAGGATGATATGCTGATCGCACAAGATGAGATATTTGGTCCGGTTCAGTCAATCTTAAAATTTAAGTAAGCAAAGCAAAGATATGTCCTTCTCTTGCATCTTATTCTAAGAAGAAGATTTGTGTTTACAAGCATATTAATAATCAATGTTTGGAACAATTGCAGGGATCTTGATGAAGTTATACACAGGGCAAATAACACTAGATATGGGTTGGCAGCTGGGGTCTTTACACAGAACTTAGAGACGGCTAATATCCTGACTCGTGCATTACGAGCAGGAACAGTATGGATCAATTGCTACGATATCTTTGATGCAGCCATTCCATTTGGTGGATACAAGATGAGTGGAAATGGAAGAGAAAAGGGTATTTACAGTCTCAGTAATTACTTGCAAGTGAAGGCTGTGGTTACGCCTTTGAAGAATCCGGCATGGCTATAAGACACTCCTTAGATTAGTTCCTGCTGCATGGTCAAAAATAAAAAAGAGCAGACTGTATTAAAACAATGAGATTGCCAGAAGGAGATTAAGAAGTTGATGACGACGGAGATTAAATGCTTGCTTGTGAAGAACATGAAATGAATTTCGCCTTGTTTATGTTTCTTTCTATTTTGCACCTTTAGCAATCGTGAGTAGTCAAAATAATATGCTAATGTTGATGATGTTGTTTCTGTTTTCCTCTTTAACTTCATCCTCTGTCTTTGGTTCTGCCAGACGTGTTGAGGATAGTCATGGAAGTTCGGAATGATTAATAAAAAAAAAAAATCAAAACAAAATTAAACTTCATCTATCTGTTGCATTTACAATAAAATATTAAAGGGTTCACTAAAGTAAATTTTAAAAAGAAAAATGATTTGTGTCCCTAGGCCACAATGCTTTGCGGGACGCAACAAATGTTAATAATGGTTTGGGACATTTTTTTTAGTTAGATTATTAAAAAAATTTGCAAACTATGGGATGTCGCCAGTAACAACATGTGTCATTGTCCATTTACAAAATATTCTTCTTCCCAACTGAATTAACTTTGTGCTAAAATGATTAATTGGTTATTAAGTAACTAGTGTAGAAGAAACATTATGAATGACAAAGTTGCTACCAACTAAACTAACCCTTGAGTTTATAAGTGACAAAGTTCATACCAACCCCGAAAAAAAGAGCAATTTAAGAGGAAAATGTGGTGTAAAAGAAGATAAGATCGAAATGATTTGTTACAATTGTGATAATCTGAGTCATTATACTTACCAATGCGAGTTCGTTTATTGTTGTAATCTGAGTCATTATACTTGTGAATGCCAACTTATATAGTACTATAGGTCATAGGATAACAACTTTTTTTTTCCTATTCTTAACGATTCTGGTTTGAAGAATCTCAACGATTTGGTATGAAGAATAAATAATTAAATGAAGAAGCTAATATCAATAAGTATCACTTATGATTTCAGAAAAAGAAATTGTAAATTTAATGCCTTTCCCACAATCTTGCATATGATATCACTATGTTATATTATAATTGAATGTTTTCATATAAATTAATTATTATGATTTCTTTCTTTTTTCTAACTTATTTTATTTATTTTTGATGACCATGTACAATGACATTACATGCTATTCTAATTGTTTTTTTTTTTTTTGAACAACCAGTATTCAGAACTCAATTGATTTTAACTAATATGGTACAACCTAGGTAGGATCATATAAGCAGCAACAATCTCTCAACAACTAAGTCAATGCGGCTATATACACACTAATATTCAAACCTGAGATCTCGTTTAAGCAAAAACAACACCATACTGGTTGATCCCAACAGTTGTTGATCCATTCTAATTATTCTTTTTATTCTAAAACATATGTCATTTAAGATTTTTACACTTTAGTATTAGCTCCCTTGAACACATTTATAAATCAAAAGTTCAATCATTTAAGATTTTTATAATGTTGAATAGCCTAATAGTATTTGCTCTCTTCAACTCATTTATAAATTAAAAGTTCAACCACTATCTCCCTTCCTGTAACTAAAAAAAAAATTATACAACTAAATTTTTTATTAAAATATTTAAAGCAGTGTTTTGTTAGTTAACTATATAAATTATGAGAAATATTAGGTGGCGCGACTCGTATCTTTTACCAGAATACTTTTGGACATATTTTATAATTACATTACTAAAAAAATAAAAAAAAATTATAGGTTACAGTTGTTTAAATCCTTGCACGATGAGTTTTTGTGTGCAATTTAAATTTTAAATTCCAAAAATAATTTAAATTTAAAAAATTAAAATTCAAAGAAATAAATATTTATTAAATTTCCCCAAATACGTATCATTATCCATAAGTTATATGGATAAAATTGATGATTAATATTATGTGATTTTTTAAAAATAATAAATAAATTTGAAAATAAATATTTATTAAAATGGAAAAAAATATTTTATTAATACCATCCTAGACATTAAATTGTTCCTGACTTCCTGGATAAGGACACATGCATCAAATCTGCCCTAATGATATTGACTGTTGAGAATCCTCCATTGAGAGTTTGATTGGCATCAACAATTATTTATTTAAGAAAAAGAACTTGAAGACAACGATGCTTGATCCAATGGCCATACTGTTAGTGATATTTTTCAGAGATTTGGATTTGAATTTGCCTTCCCTGTTCTAATGGTAGAAAAAGAAAAATAATTTGAAATGTAAAATTTTTGTGTTTAATTTATTAGAAAGCAAACAATAAATTTTTTAAACATTAAATTAATTTTTTTAAATTAATTTAAAAATTATAAAATAAAATTTAATATTTAGTTAACAATTTTTGCTGAATAAAAATAGTAAATTAATTTTAAAAATGTTGCCAAAATACATAATAATAATAGTTGTAAACTATACATATAATAATAATAATAATGTCGTAAAATAGTTGTAAATATTTTATCCATATAATAATGTAGTGGAAAACCATCTAAACTAGTTTTCCATGATTCCTTTTGTAAGATGCTAGTTGTAAAACACCGGATTTTCCACATTATCCGCATTTGATAATTATTATTATATGGATAAATAATAATAATAGTAATAATAATAATAATAATAATAATAATAAGTTAAAGGGTATTAAAGTGTTGAAAAAATTAAAGACCTCTTATAATAAAATAATAAAATTACATAATATTTATATGAGTTTTTTTTCCTGTTTCTTATGTCAAATATTTCATTTTAATACTTAAAAATTAGTATTCAAATTTTATATTTATAAATTAACGTTAAGAATATGCATGCATATATTAATTTTAAACTTGATAAAAAATTAAAATGCAAGTTTTAATATCTTAATGACTTTAAATTTTAATCTATGTAACCATGAAATTTTATTAGCAATTAGGGGAAAAAATAATAATGTAAAAGGAAAGGTAAATTACAATCACCCCTGAGGTTTGGTCAAAATAATTAGTCCGTC
>CATIWK010479054.1:0-15534 GCA_949634005.1 Mallotus japonicus
ATGCATGTAAAGTAAATATTTAAGTAATGAAAATTCAAAATTTATTTTTATAATTAAATAAAATATAAACTTTATTGCTTATTTTTATGCAATGAACATTTTATTGATACATTCAAATTGATATGTATTTAGTTATTTTAGATTAAATTATTATTTTATAATATTTAATTTAATCAAATTGTATTGTATTATTTAAATTGATTTACATATTAAGTAAATTTTATAATCAAATTATACATGAAATAATTAATAATATATATATTTCTATTGAAATCAAATCTTAATTTTATAATCAAATTATACATAAATAAAATCTTAATAATATATACATAAAAGTAAGATCTGATTTCAACGAAAACGTATATATTATCAATTATTTTATGTATAATTTAATTTTAAACTTTACTTAATATGTAAATCAATTTAAATAATAAAATATAATTTAATTTAATTAATTTTATATCACTTTAAATGTATCAATTAAATGTTCATTACATAAAAATAAGCAATAAAATTTATATTTTATTTAATTATAAAAATAAATTTTGAACTTTCATTATTTAAATATTTATTTTACATGCATCAATTAAAAAATAAAAATTAAATAAAAAATAAAAATTATGTATCAATTTGTCAAAATCAATCGGTCGTATTTAAATTGCAAAAAATATCAAAGATCATGTATTTTTTGCAAATAGTCAAAACGGTACATTTTGACATGGCGCTTATGTGTCATGACTCAAATTTTTTCGGTGTCCACGTCAGCAAAGTTTCACCAGATTTTCAATCGGTGTATTGAATTGCAAAAACTTAAAAGTTAGTGAATGACATTGCCAAAAAAAAAAATATATCGAAATTGCAAAAAGCGTTAAAAGTCATGATTTTTTTTATAATTTACCCAAACTTGATTTAAATAAAAATAATTTTTTGTCAGCTGATACCAATGGTAAATATTATATATTTTTTATATGTAAATTATACATTCTTTCTTTTATTTTTATGTTATTATTATTATTATTTTGTTGGAAAGAAATAACTTTCTATATAGATTCATATATTACTAAATGTCATTATTAGGGGGTCCTAGTGATTGATTTTAATCACCGGAGAACGTCAGCAGAGGTGAAAAAAATAGAACACCGTGCACACTAAGTCTCGTAATTAAAATATTAGGTCAGGAAAAATTTTGGGATCTTTGTCCAAAATTTCAAATTTTGGCTATAGGCTTCATCCACATTACATTATCCATTATTGGGTGTCCCTTTTGATGCATTGAAGCGTCAGTTAGTTTGTACACCAAAAAAAAAAAAATGATTAGTAAGTAACAACCGTTGGGATTGTGCTTGTAAGGGCTAGTTGATTTTAATCGATTATATATAATTATTTATTTATTTATTGAAATTTTTTTATTATTTTTATAATTCTATTTATATTGTTCTTTTTTTTAGTATGGTTTAGGTAGTTAATTTTTCATCGGAAAGGAAGAGTAAGAAGGATGGAGGTTCGAACATTATTTTTTGCATTTGAATGTTTATATTTTTTTACTACTTGAATTATTTATAAAGGACTGTTCAAATTATTCTTATAGTCCTATCTTTAGATTAAATTGGATTCATCAAAATTTAATATACGGTATATATCATAATTTAAAAAGATATATTCATAAATTTTTTTAAAAAATATTCTCCGAATAACAGCCTAGGCCTCATCGAGCAGTTAATTTTGAGCTTTGACTTATGTACGTTAAAATATCAATAAGTGTATTTTGTCTGTTGATCGTAATAGATTCTGTTTGAGATTTTATCATGAGTAAATGTTAAAATGTATTATTCAGTGTTCTGGCAGCGGTTGCACGTATGGTAATAATTCTTATTTGTCTTGTTTTAGTGATGGTAGGTAGCAGTAGCAGTAGCACATATTTGAGTTGTCAATTGTTTGGTAGAAAGAAAACGCATAGCTGCTGAGATTTTTCTTTTTACCGCTGAAAAGTTTCTCGACTGTACTTTTTGACGTGATAAGAAGATAAACATGTCCCTACATTATTACAACGATATTACCACCCAAACTCCAAAGCAAAATTTACAAGAGATCAGCCTTGTCTCCCCACCGACACACCTTTCGTGTAGATCCACAGTAGTACTGCTGCTTAATTTCCCCATGTTCTTGTTGAATTCACTTTACCTCTACTTCACTACATATATGCAAGTTAGATTTTATGGTTGATATGGTTGTTGTTTCTTGTTCTTAAGTGCATGTGTTAATGTATACACAATGAAATCAAGAATTAGAACTGGGTTTCTCTCTGTTATTATTATTCTTCTTCTGTGCATAAACAAGTGCGCAGTTTCTGAGAACATCAGCAGCAATGCTACTGCCCATGAGGAAGATTACATTCAGTTCCTTCTTGCAAATGGCGTGGCTCATACACCACCAATGGGGTAGTAAACAAACATTTTTTTTTTTTGTCTTTTCAAGATGACTCTGTCAAAGTTTGAAGGATGTTTTTATTGTCAAAGTTTGAAGGATGTTTTTATTGTTGTTGCTGTTGATTATTATTCTGTAGTTGATGTTTTTGTTTATTTTTTTTATGGGTTGTAGTTGGAATAGCTGGAATCACTTTCAATGCAATGTTGATGAGTGGACTGTTAAGACTACCGGTACTCAATCCTTTCTTTTTTATTTAGTTAGAATCGGTTTTTTCTTTTTTTTTTCTTTCTTGGAACTGTTCAATTCAATTCATTCCTTTTTTTTTTAAGTACGGTCCTGTTGAAATCTTATGTTCAACAACCAGTCCATCATTGTTTTTTTTTTTTTGAAAGACAACTAGTCCATCATTGAATCCAATAAAAATAGTTGAAAAAATAAAAGTTACTACGTAATAGGATTGGACTATACATAGCTAGATACATATATATGACCATGACCACCACCACCACCATCACCATGTGCTGCTATTGTACAATTCAATCAGTCACAATTGTTCAAATTTCACACTATTAAAAATGCTCAATTTGTTAATTTCTTTGAATTTTCTGTGTTTACATCTCTACATATGTATAGTGTTTTTTAAAGTTATTTTGTTTCTTGATGCCAATTTGATTTTGTTTATTTAAGATGAATTTTCTTTTTTTTTTTTTTGAAAGAATGAATTTTCTTTTTTAAAATACCATAGTTTCATGAGATCTCTGCCCATATTAGACTCAACGGGAAATACGACATGTAATTTCCAGAAATTAGTTAAATAATAATATTGTGTTTGGGATTGTTTGAACTGGACCAATCAATGCAAAGTCTATCAAGCACTAATAAAAAAAAGCAAACCAAGATTTCAAGAGAGAAATGGTCTTG
Organism: Mallotus japonicus; assembly: GCA_949634005.1. Classification (NCBI taxonomy): domain Eukaryota; kingdom Viridiplantae; phylum Streptophyta; class Magnoliopsida; order Malpighiales; family Euphorbiaceae; genus Mallotus; species Mallotus japonicus. The sequence goes on from CATIWK010479054.1 coordinate 3,349, forward strand.
GAAGATCCCTGCTTACTTATGATCATATGAAAGCTGCATGCGTTGACCTCCATCATGTGGCATTGGAAATTTACTTTTGGATGTCAAGTTTTTTAGTCCTGAAATAGACTACCACTAATTTTATGTGCATTGCAATTCTTTGAATTGATTTCATAATTCAACTCATCTAAACTATGAAATCATCTTGTTTCAACCTTGACTTTTTTGGTTTGGATTCTGGGAACAGCTGATGCACTTGTTTCAACTGGGTTGGCTGCACTCGGATACAAATATATTAATATTGGTACGCAGATTTTTTTTTTGTCATCCCTTTTAATAGAGAATTAAAAAAAATATCAGAAGATGAAAAAAAAAAGAAATGATTTTAGTAATATCAATGTTTATTTTTTTGATGATTTCTTCTGATATCCGTGAGTTATAAAGGATTTCAATTAATCTGAATCTAGTCATATGGACTCTCATCACCTGTTTTTAATGTCAATTTTAATACCATATGACACACTTCTCCTTCAATGATTTTGAAAAGAGCAGATGATTGTTGGGCTGAAGGGAGTAGAGACTTGTCGGGAAATCTGAGAGCAAAATCTTCTACATTTCCTTCAGGAATTAAAGCCCTTGCAGATTATGTTCATTCAAAAGGCTTAAAACTTGGCATATATTCTGATGCAGGGTAAATCTCAATCAATACAAAAACTACCCAACAATCAATAAAATTGGACCAATCTTCACAGTTATTATTAATATCATTGACTTCAGGAAAATTTCCATTTTCTTTGTTTCCTCAGTTATTCAACCTGCAGCAAGAAAATGCCAGGTTCTCTTGGGCATGAAGAACAAGATGCAAGAACCTTTGCCCAATGGGTTAGTAGTTAGTGTCTTATTCACATAATGAAGGGTGTTGATAGATTTTTCTTTTCCATTTTTTCCATTTAAAACAGCTGAAAATGCAGGCATGTCATATGCTTCAATTTATGTTTACAGGGGGTTGACTACTTGAAGTATGATAACTGCTATAATGATGGCTCTAAAGCTCAAGTCAGGTACCGATATCTTTGTGAAATGTGATGACAGTGAGCTATCAGCAAAATCAACTACAATGCAACATTTACACTAGCTTAGAACTTAGAAGAGACATCAATTATTTCTCACTAATGTCAGATAAAATCTTTTCCTTTGGAAACAGATATGCCAGGATGAGTTATGCGCTGCGAAAGGTAGGCCGGCCGATCCTTTACTCTTTATGTGAATGGTAAGTCAATGGACTATATATGACGACACTGTTGATTTAATTATCAAGAACATTTTTTATATTATCTGACAATAATGTTAACAGATCAAATATTGTTACAGGGGAGAAGAGTATCCTGCAAAATGGGCTAGCCAGTATGGTAATACTTGGAGAACTACAGGGGACATCAAGGACAGCTGGGAGAGGTCCTACTCTTTGGTTGATATTTTTTCAAGCATGATATTGAGCTGAACTCTCATACATTTGTTGTTTTAGTGTGGTATCAATTGCAGATGAAAACAACATATGGGGAAGATATGCAGGACCTGGAAAGTGGAATGGTGAGAAATGAAGTTTTAGTTTTAGGCTTTTGTTATTGATGGTGTATGATCATCAACTATTTTGACTCAAAACTAATGAGATATGACCAATTACTGTATAGATCCCGACATGTTAGAGGTGGGGAATGGAGGGATGAGCTTAGAGGAGTACCGCTCTCATTTTAGTGTTTGGGCTTTAATGAAAGTGCGTCTGCTAATCTTGTAGTCTTTTCTGTATGCATTCTTGCAACTGGTTTAATGATATCCAAAACTTGCTGTAATAGGCTCCTCTACTTATTGGATGCGATGTTCGATCTGCAAGTAGACAGACTCTTAGAATCCTTGGAAACAAGGAAGTGATAGATGTTAATCAGGATCCACTTGGAGTTCAAGGCAGGAAACTACTATCAAAGGCCGGTCTAGAGGTATTGTTCAGGATCAGGAGTTTCCTTAATATTTCCGGGCTGATATTTAAGTAGAAGTACCCTTCAATTCAATTTTGATGCAGATTTGGGCAGGGCCATTGTCAAGGAAAAGAGTTGTGGTATTGCTATGGAATAGAAGTGGATTTAAGGCTCCCATATCTGTGGGATGGAGGGAAGTTGGACTTGCTCTAAATAGTCCTGTTATTGTTAGAGACCTGTGGGCTGTAAGTAATGTGTTTTGAGTTCCTCTCAAATACCTGACAAGTGGTCCTGTATCTAATAATTTATACCCTTTGAGTTCATCTGCTAAGATCACATTAGAAGTAAATTACTGTTCAAGTTTAACATAGGTTAACTTATGATTTCCTCTGTAAATTGCAGCATTCGTATGTTTCGATGAGTAAGCGTTACGGGCTAACTGCATATGTTGCTCCTCATGCTTGCAAGATGTATATTCTCACCCCATCCTAGACGAAGCCGAACAATTCGTGGTAAACTAAACCATTCCTGTTGAGCCAGCCTGTAGACAAGATAAAGCATGCATACATATATAGCTTCCACTATTTTGCTGCAACTTATGTTTGCTGCTGTAATTTTATTTTATTTTCAAGAAACACAGAATTGTGAATCTTTTTAAAGTATAATTCAACAAGCATATCCATAATAGATATTCACAGTCCAGAGGCTACAGCAATTTTATCTGCATTGCATCAGAGATGAATAACTTAAAATCCTTAAAATTTATTTGACAGTTCAAGTATGTTACTGTCAGTTCGGCCATAACAAAACTAACAAAATGTGAATCATGTTAGAAAAATGAGCAGTTATAATCAGAATAAGCTTATTAACACAAGTAATGTACACCAGGCATCCCCCACTCTTGTTCTCATCCAACCATCAACTGACTTGGCTCTATCTTGGGTCTCCATCCATACCTCTAATTAGGATCTTACCTACTAATAAAATACAAACTGAAGCTGGCCACTCGCCACCATAACATGTACGATGTCACAACTTGGATAAGTCTCAGTTGTCATCACATCAAGATTTTTAGAGAACAAAAAGTGCACATGCTGCTGGCCCAATTTCAAAGTTATGTGTAGTTTTGAGTTTGGACCACCTCCCTTTTTTTCTCTCCATGTCTTACTCGATCTTGGCTAAACATTGGACAAGATAATGCTGCCAAACTTTCTTCTATGCAACTTGATAACTTTATCTCTTATCTTACATTTAGCATTAATTTTCATTTTTTTTGAAGCACAACCAGATATTGTAAATTACAGTTTTTCTTGAGTTCATTTCTGATTTTCCTGCTGCAATGGATTATCAAACACAGTTCCAACGACTTAAAAATGTGCATATTGATTCAGTAATAGAAATGTCAGGAGAAACTTCCAAGGGACAGAGTTAAAGTCGACATATTGTAATTTGAAATGAGTACATATTTACACCTTTTTATATACAAGTGAGAGTACTAACTAATACAATTTCCTACTAAAAATGCCAAACTACTTCTAAATTTCTTTACAATAAATGTAACAATGATTTTTTTTTTTTTTTAACCATTATAAACTTAGGAGGATAGGGGAGTCCTGAGTCTCCCATTATACCCATAAAGACTTGACCGTTTCGCCAAAACTATACGATAAAAGTTAGATATATATTATGGATAAAATTTTAGATATTGTATAGTGTTAAAAAAAAAATTATATTTGTATATTACACTCATTATTGGATTTCCAACACATAATATATATGTCAAAAAATTTTATTAATTAAGTGAAAAATGCTTATGATATCTCCAATACTATAATTATATAGGTGCTTGATGCAATGTTTGTAAAATTCAAGACCCTTTTCATTAAGATTATCTAACTGTTGTGTGCTCCATTTAAAATGTATGATCATAGACAATTTCAACAATTAGCCACAAAAAGAAAAATTGTTCATGTGATTTTAGGATATAGGGTTCCACACAAGTCAACTCAGCGGCCTTAAGTTTGGTGATTTTTGAAACTGTGATTCTAATAATCATAACAAATTGAATTAAAACAGAAGCCATTAATACATTGTGCTCTATTCAGGAAATGGCAAGTGAAAACTTTTCTTGGCCATTAATTACAGATTTAATTAGGCCAGATTAACCGTATTTCTGGTAAAGCAAAATAATATCTAGCAACCGCCAGCCGAAGATATTGAAAAGTTTTAGTCAATGGTTAATATTTCTTGTATGTCTAGTATCATTTTTCAATTGGGAATTTTCTTCTTTATAACATACATTTAATTTTGTCCAGACTTGAAAAAGGGTATCATTTCTAAAATATTAATGTTATAATTTATTTACATTCGAGTTTTACATATAAAAAAAATATGTGCTGAGAGTTCTACACTCTTGTGGACCTATCCTGTTAGAATATGACTATCAGATACTAAAATATTTAGATGAAAAAAATTAATAAGTTTGATTTTTAGCTTTCTAAATATTTGAGAACAATTGATAACACTTATATGTATTTATTTTAAAATATTTTGTGTTAAAAAAAGAAATAAAATAATAAAATATAAAGAAACTAAACATAAAAATTGAATTATGTGATAAATATAAATAAAAATTTTAAAATTTTAAAAACTATTAATTTAATTAAAATTTAGAGGCGACATTATGTATTTGGCAGCTCAGTAAATGTTAAATTATCATAATATTTGGGAAAGTGTTTTCTTACTCTTTTTTCTTAATATAACTCGAATTAAAAAAATTTTTTAAAAAAAAACACTACTAAGTTCGTGGAGAAAATTTGGCCACTTATTCTTTTAATACAGTTAGCTAGATACGTACATCAACAATGTATGTACTAGCTTTGATTTTTTTAGCTTTGAGTTCATGTGAACACAATTGCTAACAGCCATTATCACTAACCTTATATATATTGTGCCTAACAAAAACCCAATTATAGTTGAAAAAAAAAAAAAAGCCACTGCACTCCGTAGTCTGAATGGATGCCACCACATACGGGTCCATTATGTTTTCACCCACATGCCCTTAAATTTGGCCAAACTCTCTGTGGGCATATGAGAAAACTTGAGTTTAAGATCTTTCACAATGATCTTAAGAAAAAAATAAACATCAGGTACTTGACATAATATATATATTTTTTTGGGAATTTAATAACCTAAAACACACACACAATACAGTAACACCACACGTCATCTAACAATGAGAATTTACATAATATATATTGTAAGTCGTGATATAAATAGTTACACATCTCTCTACATGACTTCCTTTTCCTTCTCTTTTGGGGATACAGGAAAGGAAGTCTGCCTATAGCGTAAAGACATTTGAGCTGCGTCTAAACAAAATAAAGGGTACACACAGACATAATCGACTACTCAACCGACAAACCGGATGGAAAACTTCAAACCACATACCGATCTACATTAGCGAAGAGAGCTCTCACAGGTCTTAGAGGACCGAACCCATACACAAGAAAAATATATGACTTGCCCTTGTTCTCTTTGGATGGTTAGAAACACCAATATATGCAAAGGATTAGTAATAGAAATTTTTTACCATGTGGTAAAAATTATTTAATTTCTAAAATTTGTTAATATCTTATGAAAATAGAAAGGATAAAAAAATAATTTTTTGAATGGTAATTGAGCTGTTCAGATCGTGACATGGGATACAGAATATTATCCCATATATATTCATGGGATACAGAACATGATCCCATTTATATTTGTATTTAGGTAGTGAATCTTTTCTTTAGAAAAGTTCCAAGTGAAATGAAATGTTGAAAAATAATTGGACTACTGAGTTATTTTATATGTCCTGATGCTGAACGAATTGCTGATCATTTGTGTGCACTTTGTAATTACGTCCGTATAGATCAATTTGCGGTCAATTGGCCATCCAACAGTTGAATCAAGTGAAAGATAATAAATAAATTATAATTAACTAATTGAGTGACGGCTCTAAATTGTTTGACTTAAAATTGATAGCTGTGGTACGTACACTGAGTTAGGTAGGTGATTAAGGGAGTTTAATTTAAAAGAATTTCTCAATAATTTGCGTTTGTTTCCTAGAAATGCAAATTAAAAAAAATTAAATTTCTCATTAATTTACATTTGATTTATGAATCAATTATTGTTAGGATCATCTGGTAGAGAGTTGTTTTCATTTAAGTCATATCTCGGATTCGGGTTTTGGTATGTACTGTCATATTAAATTAGTTGTTGGAAAATTTATTCTACCCTTATAGTTACGTCTAAATCCAACCGAAATAGTTAAAATCTATGGTTTAAAAAAAAAAAAAAAACACCAACTGAAATATTGTAGTTCTTAATTGGTTATATGTATATATATAAACATGTTGGTGTTTGTCTTGGAAGGTTCCTCGTTGAAATTGGTACACCTTCCCTTCTTGTCTCTTGCTTAGGTTCCATCCCCCGAATTTTATTTTAGTGCAGACTGGCTAAATCTTACTGGTATGGACAAACATATATATATATATATATATATAGATGATATGAGTTTAAAGGTAATAAATATAAAAAAAAATAAATACCCAAGAGGTGTAGGTCAGACCATTAAGAGGTCTGTCTATGGCTTAAGAGGTCAGGGGTTCGAACCCCCGCCTTGTATGCAACACACTTCTTGAGATAGAGCTCCCACCCCGCAAGGAGTCCCACCGTAGCTCGAACGGGGATTAGTCTGGATGTGGACATGATTTAAAAGTGCCGTCCATGGAGTTGGGACCCATCTAGGACACTCCGTGGGAGAACCAAAAAAAATAAATAAATATTAGACTAATAAATCTCTAGTCGATCTACTATTAAAAAAAATATACCACAAAATTTTTAATCTTTCTTTTTTTTTTTTTTTATCAGAAACAAACAAGTGGAAAGGTAGCTATATATCAAGGAAAGGTGTAAGACCACTAAACTATAATTATCCTACTCAATCAAAAAGAAAAATGTCAGCAAACCTAGAAATAAAAGCAATGTGTTACAGGTTTTTAATTGATATTATAGATCGATGGATGTATTCTTTTTGTCAAGTACTAAAAAGATGAGCGCATTATTTAGCTTTACATAGACCAAAAAGAGGATAGTGGCTTTGTAGGAAAGTCAGAAAAGTGACGAAAATTGTTCTAAAAATCTTCAACAATATGTTGCAAAATTCAGTCTTTCTTGCATCATCGATCTTTAGCGTCCATTCACACGCACACACACATGCATTCTTCTTAGTTAAAGATCCAGTAGCGGCAGTAGTAGGTGTAGGATGAAGTTACGTAACATCAGCTTGCTAAATTAATGGTATCTAGAATTCCTTGTATTCTAAATAAACCAGTTTGTTTCAAAGAGTTATAAAAAAATTTTAATAATTATTTGACGTGATTGCGTGTACTGTATTATTATTATATTTAATAATATTGGATCATCAAATTTTATATTATTTACTTAAATACGATAGATTATATTCTTAAAATTTAAATTGTACATTTAACCGTTGTCATTAATTATTTATTCATCTACCAATTTTTAAAATTAATATTTTTTACAAATTAATTATCTTAACTCTTAATTTTAGAATTGAGAGCTAAAATCATCATTCAATTATGATTTAACATATTTGAGCAAGTATGCATGAGAGTATATATATAACCCAATAATATTACTTTCTGATGGATGATTTTGAATTTCTAGACCATCCAAGATGATTGATTCAAGTTTCATATTAAAAAAGGAACAAATAAAGAATTGAGAATTATTGAAAATTTGAAAAATGTGTTGGTGTAGATTCTATTCTTTTTCTTTGTTTTTATGATTTTTCTTTGTAAGGAGAAGATGTAATGCAAATGAAACTGCTACATGTTACAACAATGTATCATATATAACAGCAATATTCAAGAATCACACGTGAGTTTAATATCGTTAATTAAATTAATATTCTTTTTTTTTTTTGAAAATATTAAATTAATATTCTTGAGAATAAGGGAACAAATTCAAGAAACAATTAATAATTCACCCATTTCATGATTCATTGAATGCTCAAAGAGTCAAGACATCTCATTTTTCAACCCAATTAAAGCTCATTCTTTAATTTGTAAATTTTTGCTCATTTTTTATCACTTTCAATAATTTTCATATTTTTCATGATATTTATGTACTGTACAATAGTAAACAATTTTCTTTTTTAAATTGACAGTAATAAAATTTTATATCTACACCTTATAATATACTTGAAGAGCATTGACCGGTAAACCACATCCTCATCAACACCAGTACTCCTAATATTTTATTTTTCACTACTAAATGTTAGTACCAAGTAACTATTAACATTGACATCCAAAATATTGGAATGTAAATTAATCACATATTAAAATAAATCACACATTAATATCAATATCATATATAAAAAAAATGCAATTCATAAATTCCTTTTATTTCTTACATATTCATTTAAGATATTGGATGACCAATTTGAGTGAGTGTGATAATGGCAAGAATGAAATGAGGTGACATTGTCTTTGGTGGTTTAATTTCTTCGGTCCAATCTGAGTATGACTTGCACCACTTAGAAAAAAAAAAAAAAATCAATGGGTTTCAATTCCGTACGAAAATTTCATGATTTAAGATGTCGGTATCGCTTGGTATCCACATATATTTTGCAATTGTATGAATTAATTAATTATCTTAATTTACAGTTTAATCTTTTATATTATAAGGCACCGTATCCATTTACCGACCTATACTGAACACAATAATTTTTAATTTTAAAATAATATTATTTAAATTACGGGTATTTAAGATTAGCAAATTCTAATTGATTTTATTCCATCCGAATATAATCATAAGGTAATAAAATTTTTTATTAACAACTAATTTAACATACACTACATTTTACATCAAATCCATTAATAATAATAGTTTTTAAAATTAAATAAAAGAGAAAATAGAGGTGGCTAGTTGCATACGTGCAAATCAAAAAAAAAAAAAAAGAAAAGGAAAAGGATTTTTTTGGACTGATGAGGAGATGGTGTGGGCTATTACATAAGAAAAGCATGACATGAAAAGCGTATAAGGCAGTTCAAAACCTCCGACCCATAAAACCTGCCCCTTCCGGGAATTTCTGTTGCGCTCCCCCTCTCTTCGTGGTCCCCACTAAGCACATCCTCAACACGTGTCAACACATCCTGTTCTCCACTCTCTACGTGTCACTTAATGAACGGTTCTCTCCATTTGGCACCCAAGTGATTACCTAACAGCTACTCCTCTGAATATCTTAAGTACATATATAAATATACATATTTGTAAAACCATATTATAAATATATTAATTATAATATAACCTAAGCTTTTCCATATAAATTCTTTCCGTCGATCCATCATAAGGTTGTGTAATATTAATAAATAATTTGTGGGTTTCGCTGTCAGTATTGATGGAGAGTACTGATTCATCCTCCGGTTCACAGCACCCCCACCTGCCGCCGGGCTTCAGGTTTCACCCTACTGATGAAGAGCTGGTGGTCCACTATCTTAAAAAGAAGGCTGCATCAGCTCCACTTCCTGTTACCATTATTGCTGAGGTTGATCTATATAAATTTGATCCATGGGAGCTACCAAGTATGTTCATATAAACATCTCTTCTTTCTTTAATCAACGATTCTTGATTAAATTTCTTGATTTTTTTTTTTTTAGTTTAATTTCTTGAATTGGTAATATATGTGTGTGGGGGTGTGTAGGTAAGGCTACTTTTGGAGAGCAAGAATGGTATTTTTTCAGTCCAAGAGATCGTAAGTACCCAAATGGAGCAAGGCCCAACAGAGCTGCAACTTCAGGATATTGGAAAGCAACTGGAACAGATAAGCCAATACTTACATCGAATGGAGCTCAAAAGGTTGGTGTCAAGAAGGCACTGGTTTTTTATGGTGGTAAACCTCCTAAAGGGATTAAAACCAATTGGATTATGCATGAATATCGCCTTATCGATAGTAACAATTCTACCTCAAAGCCTCCTGGTGTTGATTTAGCCAACAAGAAAGGCTCCTTAAGGGTATGTTCATTTGTCTTTTTTATATATATGCATGGTACCTGTATATATGTTGATGGGTATCAATCTTCTTGTTTATGTAGCTCGACGATTGGGTTTTATGCCGGATTTACAAGAAGAACAACTCGCAAAGACCTATGGACAGGGACAAGGAAGATTCCATGGAAGATTTTCTTGCAACACTCCCGATAAATCCAAAAGCATCCCCTTCTTCAAAACCTGCAAACACTTATGCTTCAGTACTTGAAAATGAGGAGAATTTTTTCGAAGGGATGCTAGCAGGAGGTGATCATGGTATGCAGAATAGTTCAGTTTCTCACCAGTTACCATCTTCAAGCCCAAAGCGACATATGTCGTCCATAGCCTCATTCTCCACTTCCAGTACTCTTCCTATAAAACGTCTAATCCCATCTCAGTACTGGAATAGTGAAGCTATTGCAGGATCATCCATTGCCGCTCCTGCAGCTTCTTCAGGGAAGCGATTTCATGGTGATCTTAATAGTTGTAGCACTGGCACTGATCAGGATAACACCTCTTTTGTTTCTTTGCTAAGCCAACTACCTCAAGGTGCACCATTTCATCCAAATACTTTCCTTGGATCTCTTGGCGATGGTGTTTTGAGACAACAGTTTCAGCTTCCAACCATGAACTGGAACTCATAAAGTGGATCAAATACAATGGTGTGGTTCGGATCATATACATAAATATACATACATGATACATGTCATATATATATACATATATATGCATGTAAAGTGCTAGAGGTCAAGAAAGTCATCAAGAAAGTAATCTACAGGAAATATTTCTTGCCAATACATTTTAGGCTAAGTGATTGTGTGTTCAGAAATTTGAATATTCTTGGAAAAATCATGAACTCATTAGCAGGGCTGTCAGTTAATTAATACACAGGTCATTTTATAAATTTCTTTTTTGTTTTCCTTCAATCAATACATATGTATATATATATATATGTATGTATGTATGTATGTATATATATTAATTTATATACAAATTTAGACAGTCAAAAAATATACATATACCTTAGTATTTACACAAAGAAAATGATAATTAACATATATTGTATAAAGATTTGTATATGTGGTGATGGCTTCGTCAGTTTGTCGTTTTGATGTTAATTAATAACAAATTTGCAAGAACACTAAAAGCCATATGTGATGTTTGCTTGAAGATTGTGAATATTAATTCCAATGAGAAAGAATCAGGTACCTAATTTTCTTGTTTCCATCGATACATCTTTTCTTTTTGACTTACTTAATACTTATAATATATGCCCTTTTTGTTCTTTTTTTTTTAATTGGTTTATTCTCCTCAAATTTTCAATGCACGCATGGTTGAAAAAAAAAAAAAAGCTATGAAACAGTGAAAAGTAATTAAGTGTTAACTTTTTTCAAAGAATATTTGTGGAGAGATCGATTCCTGCATCGTCGACTTAAAAAAAAAAGAATTATTTTTTATTATACAGTTCATTAAAATTTATATCATGTGATTTTTTATTTAAAAAATGCTATGAAAACGATGTGTATATTTTTACAATATAAAACTGAGGAATTTAAACATATGAAAAAAATGGAAGAATTATTAATTTGGAGCATATATTATTCTTAACTAATGATCACAACATGATTAATTATTTCATATTATAATTACGTTGATTATTAATTACAACATGGTAAACATGGGAGGCTTTCGATAAAAAATTTACTATTAATTTTTTAAAAAGATTTAAATTTAAATTTTCTATATAAAAAAATAAATATTTACCAACAATCGTTGGCATTAATTGGTAGAAAGCTATTCACGCTTAAATGATGGTTCAGATTAGAGTGTGATGTATGTAGTTGTATTAAAATAGTTATTGAGAAATTTTTGTTGTCCTTATAGTACTATTCAGATCAAACCGAATTAATTAAAATTCAATAAATTTTAAATACCAATAGTGCAAATTAAAAAATAAATATTAAAAATATTTTATTGTCTTATAAAACCACCGAATTCGATTTGAGTTGATCAAACTTTATGTTGATCGGATAAAAAGGTAATTACCAAGAGAAATTCAATGTTAATGTTGCATTTCTTTTTGGCTCATTCAATGTTAATTTACATTCATGACAGTAAATTAAAGAACAATTTAAATAAC
>CATIWK010479246.1:0-10057 GCA_949634005.1 Mallotus japonicus
TTGTTATTGAATCAAAGAAGGGAAGCAATGCCAACACATGGAAGCAGTTATGTACAATGACTCATCGATCTTTTGTGAACATGTATAGAGACATTGGTTACTATTGGCTTAGAATTGTTTTCTATGTTATAATATCAACTATGATTGGCACACTCTTTTACAACATTGGAAAGGACGAAGGTGCACTCTTGGCAAGAGCAAAGCTCATAAGTTTCACTTATGGTTTCATGATCTGTCTGTCCGCTGGAGGGTTACCATGTTTTATTGAAGACATGAAGGTATTTATTGAAGAAATGAAGGTGTATACATATATATACACATAGCATATAGTTTACTAGCTGAAGAAATTTTATTTATTGAGACTAATTTATTAATTAATCAGGTCTCTCGACGAGAAATTTCTAGTGGGCATTACGGAGAGGCTGTGTTCGTGTTGTCGAACTTTTTCTCATCGTTTCCTTTCTTAGTTCTTATGTCTCTATTTTCCGGAACAATAATATATTTTATGGTGAACCTTCATCCGGGATTTTCTCACTATACCTTTTTCTGTATCAATCTATTTTGCTGTATGTCTGTTGTGGAGAGTTGCACGATGGTTATTGCATCATTAGTGCCAAATATGATGATATGCATAGGAATTGGAACTGGTGCAATTGTAAGTAATTTTCTATTGATCTAAACTATAGACTTACAATTAATTAATCTCATAAGTCATTAGATAATGAAGCATATGCACTTACATTTGTCGACTAATTGTAATGTTTTGGTGCAGGTGTTTATGATGATGGCATCTGAAATCTCGAGACCATTAAATGATCTTCCAAAAATATTTTGGCGCTACCCAATGTCTTACCTTAGTTTTGCAACATGGGCCCTCCAGGTATATGAATATTTCTATTTTTTTTTTCAACGGGGACCTAATAATGGGTCGTGCACTTTACAATATGCAGTATGTTTACTTTTTCATTGGTTGAATAGGAATCTTATTGGTTGTTGGTTACACAATAAGTAGCAATCATCCTATTATTAACTACCACAAAAATGATGAAGTTTCACCAATATCGGTGAATGGTAACCAAAAGATTCCAATATAAATTTTTTATAATTTTTTTGGGTTAATAGAGATGTCATATGATTTAGGTATCGATGGACTGTACAATAAGAGGCAGTCCTTCCCTTTTAAATTGACAATAGCATGATTCAAACCCTGAATCTTAGAATGTCCTTAAAGAGAAATTATCACTTAACTGCTCCTTAACTGACAGATTTCTATAATTTTCATAAGTGAGGATATCATACCAGTTAGATTTTAGTATAATATTATCGATTACTTTCAAAAGTGAATTACATATATATCTTTAAAATATGAATTATTGTGTCTATATTTTATAGGGTCAATACAAGAATGACTTGGTTGGACTTGAGTTTAATCCTTTAGTTCCTGGAAACTCAAAGATGGAGGGAAAAATAGTCTTACAAACATTGTTGGGAATTCCTATTGGTTACTCAAAATGGTGGGATTTGACCGTGCTTATATTCCTATTACTAGCTCATAGAGTACTCTTTTACTTGGCACTCAAATATAAAGATAAGGTTACACTATTATTTTCAAGAGTGGATGCAATAAAAACTCTACAACGCTTTGCAAATAGAGTTTATGGAGCAAGCAATGGACTTTCTTCTTCAAAGAGACATCACCATTCTCTCCATTCATTATCTTCACAAGAGGGTTTGAGATCTCCCATTGCTTGATCCTTATCTATAAAAATATAACTATTAATGGTTAATGCTTCATTGAAAGCACTTTGTCTCTCTCTCTCTCTCTCTCTCTTGTGTTTTTTTTTATTATTTTATGCTTTAAAATGTTGTACTATACTTTAAGACATATAGACAGAGTTGTGTATGTGCTATTTGTTGAAGAGTGATTCAAAAAAATTGACTTACTTTAGCTGTAAACTAAGTCTATGATATTTGTTTTTAAGTTGTAGATATTGCTGCTTAATTTTCTATTTTTTGTTTAATAGCATTAATGCCAAGAATATCTTATGTTAATTCAGATTTTTCAATTGTTTAGTTTATTTGTAAGCCTATAAATAGGCACTTTCTGTTTGGAATAAAATATAGTAGTTCACTTGCAAGCAATTTTTGCATTTTCTCTCTCATAATTCTCTAGTATAATCTCTTATTTAAGAATAGTGTTCTTTAAAATTTCCAACAAGATTAGTATTAGAGCAGGTTGAGAGAGTGAGTAGAGTGAAAACATGGGAGTTAAGAGAAACACTTTGAGGGAATTCCATGGCTAGCAACAAACTAACAATATTGTTGTGAGTGCTGCAAAACCACTTATTCTAATTTTCAAAGGAGAAGGATATAAATTATGGAATATTCATATGAAGACTCTACTCAAGTCTCAAGTTCTTTGGGATTTAGTAAAATATGGCAATACAGATCCCGATGAAGAACGTAGGTTGTGAGAGAACAAGAAGAAAGATTTGAAGGCAATGGTGATAGTTAGTAAACCGAATAGAGGAATTCAATTGTGTATTTGATTATCACGCTGAGTATATATCAATACAAGAGTCAAGAGTCCTATAACAACTAGAGAACTAATTAGTAACAACTATACAACAGATTAGGATAACATGAGTTACAGATGAGAACCATCCAACTATCCTGACACGCCCCCACAAGTTGAAGGTGAAGACACTGGTAGTAGCCGAAGCTTGTCTCAAAAATGAGTGAATAGATGCGAAGGCAAAGGCTTCGTGAGGATGTCAGCCAGCTGATCATGTTTGGAAATAGCAGAAATAGTCAACTCCTTGTGCTGGACCTGTTGGCGAACAAAGTGGAAATCCACTTCCACATGGCATGTGCGAGCCTGGAAAGCAAAATTTGTAGACAAGTAGACAGAGCCCACATTAACACACTAAATATGCGGAGGGGCAGGTAAAGTGACACAAAGTTCCTGAAGCAAAGACCGAAGCCACTTAACTTTGACACTCACATAAGCCACTGCTTTGAACTCCGATTCTGTAGATGACTTTGCGATTGTTTTCTGTTTTTGAGAATTCCAAGAGAGCAAGTTTTGGCCAAGAAAAATTAAGTAACCGCCAGTGGAGCGACGATCGTCCGGGCACCCAGCCTAATCGGCATCGTTGAAGATGGTCATGTGAAAATTAGAACAGGGTGTAATAAACAAACTCTGATCAGTAGTACCATGAAGATAGCGAAGGACCCGCTTGAGCGCCTTGTAGTGAGCATCTGTCGGTTGATGCATAAACTGACATAACTTATTAACCGAAAAAGGCAAATCCGGTCTAGTTAGAGTAACACACTGAAGGCTGCCACAAAGTGTGCGATATTTGAGAGCTTCATTAGGCGAAAGTAATGATCCCTGTGTTTTTGACAATGGGGAACCCGTAGACATTGGAGTGGAACAGGATTTGCAATCAGACATACCTGCACTTTTGAGTATATTGTTGATGTAGGACTGTTGGGAGAGCAGAATACCATTTTTCCATTTGGAAACTTGGATGCCAAGAAAGTAATGCAACTCACCCAAGTCATGTAGGGAAAAGGCATTGGACAATTGGCGAATGAGACTATGGAGAAGTTGATTGCTATTGCCCATCAAGATGACATCATCGACATAGACTAACAAATAACACGTATGGAGATCTTTGTTATAAATAAACAATGAAGAATCCACACTAGAATTAACAAAACCAATGGTAAGAAGAAACTGACTGAGTTTTTGATACCAAGCCCGTGGAGCCTGTTTAAGTCCATAAAGGGACTTATTCAATTTGCAAACAAATTCCGGATGTGTACTATCAACATACCCTTAAGGTTGAACCATATAGACCATCTCTGTCAATTCCCTATTTAAAAATGCGTTGCTTACATCCAATTGTTTTAATTGCCAACCACGAGACACCACCAAAGAGAGTACAATTCTGATTATTTGCGGTTTTACAACGGGACTGAAAGTCACATTGTAATCAAAACCAAACTCTTGAGTGTAACCACAAGCAGCCAAACGCGCTTTAAACCTCTCGATACTACCATCAAATCCTCTTTTGATTTTATAAATCCAGCGATTGCCAACTATATTCCCTATAGGTGGTGGTGGCACAAGTTGCCAAGTTTAGTTTTGGTGTAACGCTTGCATCTCTAAATCTATAACATGTTTCCATTCGGGTAGATGTTGGGCTTTGGTGAAGGATGTGGGTTCATGGAATTGGGAATCATTAGAGTTGGAAGGTTTGGAATGGAAGGTTGTTTTGTTGCGATTTAATGTAGTTGGTCGTAACTGCATAGGATGTGTACATTTAGGTTGATAATCAGAATGGGGTTGTTTGGTTGGAACCGGTAATGGACGTAAATCAACAAATAAATTCAGGCCATCAGGATTAAAAAGAGTTGTGGTAGGACGTGAAAAAGATACAGGTTGTGGTTGTGGTGTAGTAGAATGTGGGGAAGATAAGGATAAAGGTAGAGGTGTTTTCTGTTGGAGAGAAGAAGTAGGAGATGAGGATAAGGATGGTCGAGATAAAGAGATAGGAGAAGAGGAGGATAACATACCTGATGATGTAGAGGACCGAGTGATGTGAGGCAACTGATGCGTGATTTGCAGCCATGGAGAGGTTGGCATGGTGACTGACGAGTTATCCAAACTGTTCGTAGGGTAATGGAATGGAAAGAATTTTTCATCAAACTCCACATGACGAGCAACATCCATTTTACCAGAGTCTTTATCTAGACATCTAAACCCGAGATGATTAGGAGAGTAGCCCAAAAACACAAACTGTTTGGAGCGAAAGGAAAATTTATTTTTATTATAAGGTCGCAGTAAAGGATACACTACGCATCCAAAAATTTTGAGAAAAGAGTAATTAGGAGTTTTGTTAAATAAAATTCGGTAAGGAATTTTATTTTGCAAAGAACGTGTAGGCATGCGATTTATGAGAAAGATTGCTATTTCAAATGCGAATTCCCAATATTTGAAAGGTGTGCCACTATGTCCTAAAAGAGCAAGACCGGTATCAACTATGTTATGAATTTTACGCTCAGCTGTACCATTCTGTTCATGTGTGTGTGGACATGTAATTCTATGAAGAATTCCATTATCTTTGAAAAATTTATGTAAAGGACGATACTCTCCACCCCAATCAGAATTAAAGGACTTAATTCTATAACCTAATTGTTTTTCGACCATGGTTTTGAATTGATGAAAAATTATAGCAACTTCACTTTTACATTTGATAGGATAATACCAAGTGAATAAGGAATAATCATCAATGAAAATTAAAAAGGGATAACAACATTTCCAGGCCTGAAAGTAGTAGACTTTTTACAATTAAGGCCTGAATGTTCAATTTGTAACAATTAAGGACTAAAAGTTTTTAAAATTTTAATCGTTAGGCCTAAACCGTTAACTCTAACAGATTAAGCTTATGTAGCACTAATATTGCCCACGTGGCTTCTATGTAAGCACCTCAGTAGCCACCTCAACACTCACGGTAGCAAGGAAAGGATGCCCCAAGATGATTGGAATTTGAAGGTCCTCCTCCATTTCCAAGATTATAAAATTTCCCAGCATATAGTAATCTCCAACTTTAACGGGTACATTTTCTAGGATTCCATAAGGATAGATGATGGACCTATCCGCTAGCTGTAGTGATATCGTTGTTGGTTGTGGCTCATCAATGTTTAGGTGCCTGCAAAAAGAAAGAGGCATTATGCTTACACTTGCACCTAAATCACATAAAGACCTATCTATAAACTCATTTCCAATAGTACAAGGAATAGTGATACTCCCTGGATCTTTAAGCTTTTATGGAAGCTTATTTTGAATTATAGAACTACATTCCTCATTAATAGGAATGGTCTCGAAGTCTTCCCACTTTCTCTTATTGGTAATGATTTCTTTAAGGAACTTAGCATATGAAGGCATCAACAAAATGACATCCAAAATTGGAATGTTCAATTTAAGTTGCTGAAATGCCTTTAAAAACTTCCCAAAATTCTTGTCATTTTACTCTTTTGTTGCCTTTGAGGAAAGGGTAGTGGTGGAGTGATAGTTTTAAGCACCTCTTCTTTCTTTGATTCCTTTTATTCAATGTATTCCTTTGTCTATTTCTCTTCCTTACGAATATCTTTTGCAACCTCTTCTTCTTCTTTTTTGATTCCCATCTCAAGTAGTTGCTTCCCACTTTGAAGCATTATTGCATTCACATGCTCTCTTGGGTTCTCGGGTTGACTAGGAAGTTGACCCGATTGTCGAAAATTAGAGGCACTAGATTATGAAGCAATTTAATTCTTTAACATCTTGTTATGTGTAAAGAGTTTTCCCATTTTAGATGTTAAGTTCCTAATCAACTCTTTTTACTCCCTTCGATCCTTTAGATACTTCTCTTGATCCCTTAGAAACTTCTCCATCATGGTTTCAAGAGTAGGCTTGGTCTTACTTTATTGATGGAAAGTGTTATTTTGTTGGAATCCGGGTGGTGGCTGCTTGAATCCTTGGTTGGAATTTTGCACTTCTCCTTGATTAGACTATGAAAAATTGGGGTGATTATGCCCTCTCAGATTATATTTGTTGGAGTAAGGATTCCCTTGACCTCTTCGGAAGTTGTTTAGAGCATTGAGTTGCTCAATAGAATGATCTTGAGAAGTGAAACCCCCTTGGCACTCCATAGTTGAGTGTCCTCCTCCATAATACTCATAAGAATAAACAAACATTGGATTAGTTACTTTAGTTGTAGCTTCTAGTTTCTTGGTGAGTATATCGATATTTTCATTTAGAAGGTTCCAACCATCCACTTCATGCATTCCTGCAACTCTCTTTGGTGCACTTCTTTCACCTTGCCATTGATAATTATTAAATGCCATAGTCTCAAGTAAATTGTATGCCTCATCGGGTGTTTTGCTCATGAATGAGCCTTGAGCTGTAGCATCTATGGTGATCCTCATTGCCTTGATGAGTCCTTAGCAGAAAGTTTGAATGAGGAACCATTGTGGGACTCCATGTTGTGGACATTGACGTTGCAAGTCCTTGAATCGCTCCCATGGTTCATACAAAGATTCACCATTGTGTTGAGTGAAGCTTGTAATTTCTTGTCTAAATTTTGTTGTCTTGCCCGGTGGGAAGTATTTGGCCAAAAATGCCTTCGATAACAAGTCCCATGAGGCGATGGACTATGATGCTAGAGAGTGCAACCATAGCTTGGCTTTATCCCTCAAAGAGAAAGGGAATAATCTAAGCTTTATTGCATCCAGACTAACCCCATTCATCTTAAAGGTGTCGCAAATCTCCAAAAATTGAGCTAAATGGGCATTAGGATCGTCACTTAGGAGACCTCCAAATTAGAATTGGGGAACCATTTGAATGATTGCTAGTTTAATCTCAAAAGTGTTAGTGTCTACATTCAGCCTCATAGTGCTGCTTAGGTTATCTCTTGGGTTAGGCATCCTATACTCTTAAAGAGCACGATTCCTAGCTGGTTGTGCCGCTTGAATTTCAGCCATCGTTTGCTTGTCCTTCTTGCGCTTTTCCTTTTGGTTTTCTTGCACGACTTCTTGATTTCAGGATTGATCTTCTCTAAGTTTGTTCCCTTAGATCAAGTGTTCATAAACTAGCAAAAATCGCCTGAAAAATCAATAAGCAAAACAAGGAAGAATTAAAAAGAAAAATACTAGTCTAAGAAAATTAAAAATTAAATTAATATCAATATTTCTAGCCCTGGAAATAGCACTATAAACTTGTTGCATTCAAAACCCGTGAGCGCACAAATGATGATTGTAGTATATAGAGTTATCGTTCTCACGAAGATTGTATATTGAGTACTAATATTTTTACTTATTATCTCAGCTAGTAAATTAAATAAGAGTGAATTTATAATAAAATAAACAAAACAATCTAAATTAAATTGAAATCAAATGATTAAAAGCTTAGAGCCTAGGTTTAATTTCACTATTCCAGTCCGATCATGAACACTTTAACAAAACAAAAACATTGATTTCAGTTAAGGGTAATTGTTTTAAAATACCTAAAGACTCTCTCGAGTTCAATTAAGCATGTTAAGATTAAAATTTAACCTACTCTCGTGATTAAGAAGTTAATCAAAACTCATTAAGTTCTTCAACAATTATTTTACCCCTGAAGAGCTCGCCTACTCTCATGGTGGAGTGGTCTAAGTCTTATGAATCTTAAGTTGTTAAATTCCCCGAACTCTTGTTGGTTAATCTACCAATAAACATGCAAACAAGCTGGCCAAGAATGAAAGCATACATTAAGTACAACTCATAGAATTAAATGAAAATCAAATTAATAAAACTTTGTGTTCAATTACATCATGGAATAGTTACTCCTAACCTAAACCCTAAAAGAGTTTAGCCACACATAATTGTGGTGACAATTACAAACATAATTAAAAGAATAAAAGATTAAGAAGAAGAAAGTATGAGTAAATCTCTTGAATCTCGTGACTCTTCTTCAATCTTCGGCTTCAAGTATTGCTCCCGGAATGTAGAATGAATCCCTAGATACCTCTTAAGACCCCTTTATATAGGAAAACTATTAGTGATATGCCCTAGGCCAATTGTGTAATGGCCATACTTTGACTTTGTCATATTTATATTTTATTAATAAAGAGGCATTTTTATTATTACTGGCTAATTGTTATATTATCCTTGATTAGTTAATTCTACCTAAGGTCATTAAGTATGTGACTTAATAGTAAAACTCTTAGGTGATACTTGTATTCTAATCTAAATATCCCTGGTCGATCATTGTTGTGGGAACAACAAGGAATAAAGACTAGTATGAGGTTGACTGATGATTATGTTCTACTGATCATGTATATGAGATATTAAGTCAAACTCATAGGTATATATTTAGAGAAATGATGTACTGGATCAACCCACTATAAGAATACTACATGGATAATTGTCATAAGTAATTCTCATCATAATAGTATTATTTGAGTCCTCTGACCTGAAATCACCATGATTTCCTGCATGATGAGTTCTATTTTTTGACACATCCCTACATCATCTTTAATCGGATGGTAAAACAGGTTGTAATTGGATATGGAATAAGTTAGTGAGGAATATGAGTGATTAAGATGAAATATTTCCCTCAATTATTTGAGAAGATATATGTGGGCCTCTCGATGAGTTAGACTGAAGAGAAATGCATGACCATGCTAGAATGCATTGATAAAGGGTTATCAATATCAGATAAAGAGTTATCAGTATCAGTCTACTTGGGATCAAGAAATAATATAATTGAACAATATAAGGATGACATGAACCATGTCTTATGTTCATTCAAGATATTGGATGACAAAAGGACTATAATGCACGCTGTGGATTAGGTTGTGTCAGATAATTGACCTCCACACAACTTGGATAGTCATAACGTCTTGCTAGAGGCCGCTTATGACTTGTGGGCTAAAATGAGAATTTTAGGCCCACTGCCAACGTTGTGTGACCCTACAGGGTCGCACACTCGGAACAAGCCCAAAGCAAACTTGGGTTAATTAACCCACTCTGAAAGAATAAATAAATAAATGAATAAATAAACAAATATATATATATATCCTAACCAGTTTCATGCTCACACCACGCTTCCACTATATTTCGGTATAGAATATAGTGGAAGCTTGGTGTGAGCACGAAACCGGTTAGGATATATATATATATATATATATATATATATATATATATGAAGGAATCGATTACATACACCATAATATAGTGGAAGCATGGTGTGAGCACGAAACCAGTTAGGATAAATTTTAAAAAATTTTCCTAGTGTGTAACCCTTGCACGAAAGGCAAGAATTCCAAAAACTACCAAGATCACAACACATTTAATTTACACAACTAATTTTCTTGCATGCTTAATAGAAAACATAAATCAAAGATTCACAAAACAACCAAAACACAAAGCATGGCAAGAGACCTACATCTAAAGTTTAGTAACTCTTACAAACTCCAAATGTTAGTAGTACACTCGATAGGCTTTAAGAAATTGTTGATGCAAATCTACA
>CATIWK010479276.1:0-10882 GCA_949634005.1 Mallotus japonicus
AAAGAAAATAATTTATTATCATAATTCAACACTAAAAACTAAATTCTCTTAAAAAAAACACTAAAAAGTAAATTGATTCAATTAATTTTAATTTTTCAATTATAACTAAATAGTCTTAATATGCATAATTAAACAATTATGAACATAATTTTAAAAAATCTCAAAATTTATTTGTCGTCTGGATAGATTTGACACAACTCGAAAAGTTGAGGATAAAATTGATTAGCACAACTCGAAAAGTTGGAGGACCAAATTAAAACAACTTTGAAAGTATGATTAAATTGAAAATTGGTCCAAAATTGAGGATAAACCAGATTAATTTCCCTTAATAATAAGGTTAAAGGATTCATATAATGCTGGTGCTATAGAGGTGCTAACCTAGCTAGGATATTTTGGTGCACTGCTGATGATCATTTCTCCTATTTGTATATAAAAAAAAAATGTATGAATATAGATTTCAATGATTGTCTCTTCTTAGAGGTGGGAATAGAAATAAAAGAGAATTGAAAATGAAATAAAAAATTTAATAAAATGTTTGATTTACAAAGAATTAAAACGAAAAAAAAGAATTAAAACGAAAATTAATATTATATATATATATATATAATTATTTTTATTAGCTCATATATTTTATTTTAAAAAATATATTATATTTTATAAGTTAATATATAATAATATTTAAATGTTTGACAAAATTTGATTTGATTTAAGTAAAAATGAAAATCCATTCTAACTTCTGTATTACAATTCCCATTGAATTGATAACATTTTCATGATTTTTTAATTAAAAAGTCAAGAGGCGGCTGCTTAAGCGTTGAACAAATACAAAGGCGAAGAAGCACTAGAATTCAATGAACTATTAACTTCCTTTCTCGGCCGGCCGCTAATTACAGCTGCCTTTAGCTTAGTTAACAATGCCAGGACCAGGACCTCACCTGATGTACGCGATGGGCTCAGGTGTGGCTCTGACCACCATGACCGACGGCCGGTTCAGCCCTCATCACACTCTCACCTACACCATCAACGCATTTTTCGGACCAGACGTTGGTTCTTTCTCCGAGTGGCTTGGCTCTAATCTTGGTTCCTCAGCCCAGCAACTGGGATCTGCTCTAGCTGACTATATCCACGACCCCTTTTTCTATATCTTGATTCTGGGTTTTCCTTTTTGTGTTTTTTACTCTTGGGTTTCTAAAGTTTTGCTTCAAAGGAGGATTCTTGATTCTGTCTCTGGTGTGAGTTGATGTAATCTTTTTTATTAGCTTATTTATGCGTATAGTTTAATAAATAAAGTTTATAGCTTTCCAATTTAGTACTCACTTTTACATTTTCTGTGATCTTTATTTGGCAGTTTTTGGTATCTGTGCAAATTTTTTTATAATTTGGCTGTCTTGGTATGAATTGTTTAATTAATATATCAAGTTGACTGAGAGTTTTGTAACATCCAGTAGCTTGGCTTCATTACTTTGACTGGTTTCAGCAAATTTGTTTTGAAATTTTGCTACTCTGTTTATTGTTCTTGCAGCTCACTAAGCAATATATATAGTTCATCATTTTGCTATCTTATTCCGCAGGTTCCTCTTTCAAGGAGGCAATGCTTCTTGCTAGTGTATGCCGGATGCTTATCACACTTTTTCCTCGATCACTTGTTTGAGGTAAAATTCAGAGATTTATCAGTTTTATACACATTGCATGTAATGCTGCATATGTTTTACAAAATTTGATTGGTAGGCCTAATGAGTTTTTCCAAGTAGTAATTTGAGAAGGGAGACATCCTATGCAAAGCAGTGAGTTTAGCAGTAAATAATTCTATCAAAAGAAGCCTTTGCTATCAAATGACAGAGAAGCCAAGAATCTTGCGGACGGTCTGGGTATCATGCAAACAAAGGATCTCGGTAAATATCTGGGGATGTCATTTTGGAAAGATGACAGAATGAGATAGATTTGAAAAATCATTTTGCTGTTTATGGATTTAGTGCATGGACAGATGCATGAGTTTTGGCAGCATTTCAATGTTTGATGCAAATGACTACAAGGATGCCTTGTGTGCTAGAAAAATTCGCATGATAAGGGATGGACAGAAATCTAAGTAGCTGTCAAAAAAATGCTCAAGCTGAATACAGGCTACCCAAGAGTATGTTCTTCTAAGACTTGAGCAAAAATATTTGAAGTTTAAGATCAACCAATCAATGCAGAAATTTCAATATTCTAATGAATATGGTGGGACTTGTATGCTAATTTCTGGTTGTCAGGAGGTCAACTTAACTTGTTATTGAACAGGATATTTAAGAAAATCATTCATAGTATTTTTAGGCCTTTAGCAGGCAAATAGTTGAGCGTCACCTGCAGGAAGTAGTCAACACATATGTGGAACGCCTGGTTCTGAAATTTGTTTCTTCTTTTTTCTTTGTGCCTTTAGGAGCTAATGCCCTACCTTATTTATTCCCTTGGAATTATTTGCACTTTAAGTTGATAAACCACATATGTTTTGTCATCAAAATGTGCAGGAAAATGGACATTCATCAGTGTATACCTGGATATTGAGCACCGGTTGGTGGAAGAATCGAGCCCCTGTCAATCCAGATGCTGTTATAGTAGTTGGCTGCTTATGCATTTTCTTAATTGGTGGCTTTATTTACATCAACAGGTCTATATTTTTGCTTGGACTTCTTTCATATGTGTTTTCAATTAGTTGTATTGATGGCATGATAGTTCTTCTTGACATATAATCCATTTCAAAATCTTTTGACATGCAGAAAGAAATCTTTCAACTCCACTAGAAAACAATCATACCAATCATTGATACTTATTCTCGTTATAGCAAGCCTCTATTGCTTGTGGTGTGCAAGTCAGATATACTGGGTAAATACTCGTAGGCCAGCAGTTGGTGAAGAGGCTGATCTCGGAGTGCTTGTATTTTTAGCCACATACTTCTTTCTCCCCCATTGTATGTGTATTGCGTCCATGAACCCAAAAATTCAGAACTCGGAGCAACTTCCAGTTTAAAGAATTACATTGCAAAGGTGGGAGAATTTCATTTGGTTCTGCAATTCCTATTCAATTTCCACAATACCGCAGACACATGTTTGGTTATCATGTCTCCTGAAATTAGTCTTCCTTCATCAGGTATATATTTGTTGTTGAACTTGTTTGTTATAGAGATGTAAGCAAGTATATAGGGGTTGAAAATCAATGGTATTCATTGACAGCTTGTTACAAGCACATTGTATCAAGAAAAAGAAGAAAGAAATTTTGCTATTATATGAAGAAAAGACAGAAACTTTGCTATAGTTGACTGCAGTCTTCTACTTGAATCAGTATTGGTTTTTGTGAGCTACTTTATGGTAAACGAAAACAAAGACTAGTTCATTGCTCTTGTTAATCAGATTTTGGAACCAAACATCTTCTTCTTGGCAAAAGATGGCAGACAGAATGCAGCAGTATGGATCTGCAATGACAATGGAAATTTGATACATTCATAATCGGAAAAATTATCAATTTCAGAGCGGTGGGGGTCAATAGATAAATACCTCTGAGTTGTAAAACAGGGGAGGTCCTTTGGCTACACCATAATTCTCAGGATTTAAAGGGTTTATGGGATGTTTGAAGTCGACAGGCGGCCCCTCAGTTGAACATAGCATGAAACCAATCATTCCACTGAACGAAAATCAAACCTTACTCACAGTTAATCAACTTCAGAATGATATGAAAAGCTTGTCTTTGGTCAAGGAATCAGAACTTGAAACTAGATACATGCCTGACATATGCAGGAGTTGTGCACCAAGCGTAGCTAACAGAACCTTTGAACTCCTTGCTGCATCTTGCTATGCAATCTGCAAGTGAAAATTCTCTGTGCCACAAGCTGTCTGCTTGGCAAGCCATAACCCCTCCTGGCTGGAGAGCACTCACCACCGATTGCAGGAAGCATTTGTCAGCAACTTCTTCTTCTTCAGGCCCTGCATGATATTTTAGAATACTTCAATCATTACAATTATGAGTGTGATGATAGCTGAACTTTCCAGAAATAACTTGATCATTAATCCTACAATCTTGTGATCTCGTCATGAGTAGGAGAAATGAAAATAACACAAATCAACACCAAAGAAAATGATGAATAAGAGGAAGAGAAGTACCAACACATTGGAATGCATCCAATATTATAGCATCATAAGTGCCTTTAGGAACGTTCTTCAGGAATTCAATTCCTGCATGTTTGAAGAAGAAAAGGAAAAATAAAAATAAAAAAAAGCTGATATGTGTTCCCTTTTATAGGACATTTAATGAGGTTATAGGGAAGGATCATTTTCTTATCATACCATTGCCTATATGCACATTAACTCGAGGATCCTTGTACCCAATTGCTATGTCAGGGAAGAACCGCTTATAAACCTGAAACAATATACACTTCTATATATCATTGTAATTTCTTTTGAGTTTTATACAGCATTATTTAGCTTTTAGATATTGTTTTCTTTCTCTTTTTTTTTTTGTTGAAAAAATAGCTTTTTAAAATACAATATGACACCAACTATTGTATGTATGATACATATTGTGAGTATTTTACACTTCGTAAGTAAAAATATGACAGATATATCGGATATCATAAATTTAATCATTAAATGTGATACATTCTAAATAGATCAGAATTTTTCTTAAAATACTAAAAAAAAAATACATAGGAAAAGAAGAAAAGGGTGTCGTTAGAAATAAGTGGAATATATAGTTCAACTCACATCAATCACCATTTGGTCAATTTCACATATGTCAATCTTCTCTACTGAAGAATGTCGAGATATTTCCTTTAGAATTCCACCATCTCCACCTCCAATCACTAATACCTGAAGGATACAAAAGGAAAAGGTGGGTGCATGTATATGAGAATAAATAGTTAAAATACACTAATATATAACCTATATAGTGGCAGATAAATAGTTAAAATACACTAATATATAACCTATATGGTGGCAGACCACCACAACATGCAAATTGCAAAACTGCATTAATTCTTTATCCTCTAAATTTCTTGACCACTACCCATCTGTACATGCATCTGGAGTACATGATTCCATTTGCTCTCTACAATATTTTTAGTCCTACTTCATATAATGATGTCTAATACATGAACTTTTCTGTATTCTGTTGGATCTCTTAATGCTCAAAACATATATAAAAACGGTGAAACAGATGAGGAAAATGACCTTCTTTGGATTTGGAATGGAGCAAAGTGGGAGGTGAGTGAGCATTTCTTGGTATGCAAATTCATCTTTCTCAGTAAGTTGAAGAGCCCCATTCAAGATTACAATCTTGCCGTGCCCTGATGACTGCAATCACAAATCCAAGCAGTGTATATTACAAAAATCACACACATATATATGTATACATTTCACTTAATTTGAAAGCAACTAGTACGCACCTGAAATACATAAAGATCTTGGTACTCTGATTTCCCATGAAACAAGACCTTTTCCATCTTGTACAAGTGAGCTTCTCCTGTACATCATTTATATTCAACTGGGAATTAATTAGTTTATTAATAGAAAAACTGTATATTAACTAGCACTGCCCTCCATCAAGCTTCCCAATCAAGAATTTTTTTTTTTCAATGTTAAACACATATGCTTGATTTAATTGAATCTCCAAGAAGCAATGAAATTAATAAACTAATTGGCGGATATGGATGGATGAGTGCGGAATGATATTTTCTTGAGAGTAAAGTCAAAAAGTAAGTATGAGAATAATAATAATAATAATATACAATTGTGTGATCTAAAGTTTATCTTATAAGACCGACAGGTTATGATCAAGAGACAATCTTTGAGTAAATCTTGATTGATTCAATTAAAACATGCCAGTTGGAAAATCAAAAGTTCCTATTATTTTATTAGCTCTAAAGCTTTGACCTCCTTGCATAAACATATATATATGTCTACACAGATCTTTTTTTGGTCTCATGCTGGTGCAAATGCAGTTCGATTGTACTTTTGTTTGTTATGAACTTATATATATATATATATATATGTATATGCTCGCTGGACATAAGTGATCTCTTGAATGGACAAAAAGAAAGTGGCATTAAAATGGTATGAATGTATATACCTGGCCATCCACAGGAAACATCAGCATACCAACCTGGTATGCTATTGAGAGATTTATAGTCATCCATTTCAAGAGCAGCATTAGTAGCTGCTGGAGAAGACACCATGCTCATCTGGGCATCTTTTGCTGTGATCTTTTTCACATGCATTAGCTCATCAGAGGCTAATTCATCATCATGTTGATGATCATCACACCCAAAACCATTCTCTCCAGCCATATATAAATATACAGCAATTCTCCCTTTATGAATGTAGCTTTGCTCTAGCTACTATAGCTCTAAAAGAGAAGAAGACTTGCATGATCAATAAACAGAAGAATATGCACCTATATATATAATCCAGAGTAGAAAATCTTCATGTGGCCCTGCATGTTGCCTGATTGTACCCTCTGCGGGTCCTTTGACTTAGCTCCAAACACAGAGTTATGATTTCTAGATTGTCCAAGATTTAGCATAAGTTCAACTTCTTGGATTTTTTGTTTAGTCTACGGGTGGTGTCATTATCTGTGCACTTCCCTCTGCGAGGTCTATTTATAGTACTCATATGAATATAAAAGGAAAACACAGAATCAATATGGATGCACAAGGATATTATATATCTTGGCTTTTACATTTCTAGGTGTGTATTAATTTAATTTAAAATAGTTAGATACCCACATGATTCTTGATTCTTTAACAAGATTTCAATTTAAATTTTTGGATTAATTGTCCTTTAAGTATAGGTTGGTATTATTATCATTTTTTAGTTTATTATATTGACTTCGATTGAAGTTCAATTTTGTATTTTTTTATATTTGATATTTTAAATATTTTAGAGTCACATAAATTAAATATAGTAAATTTTATAATTTTTTTTAATATATATATCTTCGCAAATAAAATTTAAATTCGAATTTTAACTAAAAAAATATTCAAATTTGTTGCTATAAACCAACATAGCATTGGGTTGTAATTTTATGATCATCAAAATGGCAACTATTTTTGGACTATTGTGCATGAAGAGAAACGTATCAGATGCAAAACGACAAATAAAAAAAAGTGCTTTTCTCTGTGACCTGTATTTTTTTGTGAGCATTAGGTGTATTTTTTTTAATAGAAGATTATATAATCTAAATTTTGATCGGTTGCATAATTCTTTTTTTTAAATTAATAGTGGTAGAAATCAAATTTTTCATCTTTTGATACTCTTTGAGAGAATTTACTTTGTGATTTTTTTCTTTTTATTAATACACATATTAGCATGGTATGATCACTTCACATGCCTGAGTGAAACTAAAAATACGTGTTAGTCCACTCTGGCAATAGATAAGTTAATTAAAATTAAAAAGAATATTTATAGAAGTGATATAGGTTAAAAATTAAAGTTTAAACGTTCGATTGGTTAAAATGAAAATTAAGAAGTGTTATATGGAAGTGAGGATTTGACAAAAATAATATGTTAAATGTGAAAATAATATAAAACTTCTAACTTTTTTTTGAAGTAATATAATACTTTTAACCTCAAAATCTATAAAGGTGAAAAATGTTTATTTGTATGACTGACTATCAACATGTTGAATGTATACAAATGTGAATTATGCACTAATCTAAGCTTGAGTACAAAGGATTCCTCTACATTCCTTTCTATAGCTTTTTTTTCTTTTTTTTTCTTAAAGCACATTTTGACATTCTTCACTAGTTACTTTAATTTTTCTTTTCCTCGCCAAAAAAAAAAAAAAAAAAAACGACATCAGATTTTTAGTATAGGTTTAAAATATATTTCCATATCAATTTGATATATTAAAATTTTTAATATTAACTTCAAAATTAATTTTAAATTATTATGTATTAATCACTTGAACTAATTCTTTGAATTATTCAATTATTATCTTTTTTATTCATCTCAACAAATTTTTAGTTACTTGTATTCAATGTGAGTTTATATGAAATTATTGTTGGGATGAGTTAGTAATGTTTCGGATTTGAATTGTAATATATGTAGTCATATTAAATTAATTGTTATTATTTTTATAATTATGTCTGGATCAAATTAGATTATTAATTATATTCCAGTGAATTCTAAATATCGATATTTGAGAGAAAAAATTTAAAAATTAACCTTTTTTTTTACTATTTCAAATAGGATATGACTAAAATTTTGTCCGTTTGGTGATTTAAAATTAATTTAATTAAGGAGGATTTAGTAGAGATTTTTTTTTTTTTAAGGAGAGGATTTAGTAAAGTTAATTAGCTAGATGAGCCCGCCATTCACCTATACGTGATTTGCGTTAATAGGTTTTAATTAATTTCTTGTATGTTGTTCCAAGCATGAAGTATGCAATTATTAAACTTTTGGTGGTCAAAAAAAGACTTGCAAACTTAATTATTATTAATTGGATTAGGTTGAAGCATAGTAAAAAGAAGATCAACACTTTAACCCCACGGAAAGCATCACTCCAGCTTCATTTTCACACACACTTGTCGCCATGCAGCTTGCAGCTTCAGATAGATCAATCAATGCATGTGAATTCAGCTTCTCTTTTAATACAAAATTTTCACATACATATATGTATACCCACCAACTACTCCAATATGTACTGACCAAATCTACAATCAATATTGCAGTTGTTGCAAGTATTGGTTACATATATATAAAAAAAACACCACCACTTGTCATAACGAAAAATCGAACAACGTGGTACGTTATACATGTATGGCATCAGTGTGACATTAGGGTGACATAATACAGACATTATCATGATAGTGCTGCCATTGATGTATGATCATCAGTTGTTTGTGGATCCCAGTTCTTGTAGCCGCAGTGTATGGTGTACCAAATTAATTTTGAGTTCATGATTCTTTGGATTCTCACAATCATTCCTCTCTTAAGGAGAGGCCAAAAATTTTGACAAATGTTGATTACCCAATCAGATAGAAAGATGAAATTTATCAATACTAATTCTTGCAAGTTGCTATATTCAATCATTAGTTCTTGCTGCTTCAAAAGGGAAACAAAGTAAGATACTTATATAGTTCTATACACGATTTGCTCCATTTATCTTGTCGGCTTATTGTCTGTTCCCTCACCAAATTTTCACATTGATGACTGCAATGAGTATTATTAAATTTAGATGGCATGAACGCCCACAGTTTCAAGCTAGTCTCAAGATTTGTACCGACTTTGTGGTGGGAGTTAACTGACGGAAAATTATTCTTGTTTAAGTAATATTTTAAATTCGAGTTGTGGTATATATAATCATATTAAGTTAATTATTAGAAAACTTTTATCATTTTTATAGTTTTATCATATCGAGTCTACTAAAACCTGTAAAAAAGATAAAATTACACTGCACTATAGTTTGACCAAACTTTTTCAAAATTACAGTTTTTGTGTTTCACTTTTAACTTTTTTTGTTTCATTTATATAGTCTTTTTTGAAGAAATAGTTTTTCATATAATGACTTCTCTTCTTCCTTTTCTCTTCTCCTCTACTATTCTCTTCTTTAATCTTCCTTTCCTTTTCCACACCATTTTTTCTTTTTTCTTTTATATTTGTTCTTGCAGTGTTTTTTCCCTCTCTTGTCCCTCCTTGCTAACTCTTCTGTTTTCGCACCCCTTTTCACAAATGGAATCCCACTCTCAATTTGACACTGAATCGAAAATCCTACACACTATAAGCTTGTGACCATTCACCGAATTTTATTTTCTTTATCATCTTCTATTGGTTCTTTTGATAAAATTGGTGCACATAAGAAGAAGAAGAAGACTTGAAATTACCCAAAAATATCTTTAGAAGAAATGATGAAATTAATAAAAGGGTTTGTAGATGTCATAATTTTAACTTCTGGATATCAATTTTCTGGTCTTTTAGCTCACTGAGATGCTCATAATATCAAGAAAGCATTACAGTGAGCTTTTCCATCTTGTTTTTTTATTGAAAACCACAATCTTATTAAATCTTACAATTGAAGCGTAATGGGTAGCTATTATTTTTTATTATTTTTGGTTGTTAATACTTGAGTTTTCTTCTTCTTCTTCTTTTTCAGATTTTATTTCGATTGGATTTTATTCTAATTCTATTTTCATTAGACTGATTTAAAAAAAAAGTTAAAACATTATTTGTTATTTTGGTTGTTTTAGCAGTTGTTTTGATTGTTATGTTTCTGTTTCAATTGGATTGGTTTGAAAAAAATCTAAAGTATTGTTTGTAATTTTATTTGATTGTTTGAGTGGTTGTTTAGTTGTTTCGGTTGTTTTAGTGTTATGGTATATGAAAACAACCACTGTATTTTCAAAATAAATATTGTTAAATACCCTTTTTTGAAAGAAAAAAATCAAATGTATTTTTAAAATTCTTTTTTTGTTTTTTGGTTGTCTTTGAAAAAAGCCAAAAAAATCTCAAAATTTGTCATTTGTAATATATAACTAACATTGGATTAACTTAATTATTATATAACACAAAATAAGAGGAAATATCACATTGTGGCCTAGTCAACGCCTTGAATTTCGTTTATGTCTTGGGTCAATTTTTTCTTTCAGTTTTATCTTTTCACTTTTCAATTTTATACTGAATTTGTCTCCGTGTTTTCACTTTCTAATTTCGGCGTTTAGCGTTTTTTTTTTTCACAAAACAAGTCCATTTTTCATCTTTTTCTCTTTTTTTCTTTAGGTATATTTAATTTAAATTAATTGTATTTATTTATTTATTTTGTATATTTTAAGTAATTCAATTTTATATTCTAAATAACAATTTTTTTTAATTTTGAAACTTACTATTATTTAGAATATAAAAATTAAGCTAATTAAACAAAA
>CATIWK010479389.1:0-15042 GCA_949634005.1 Mallotus japonicus
TCACCATCAATTAAACTAAACATCCTTTAATTAGTCTTGTTTCAAATGGATTTGAATTTTCTCATGTTTTAATTAACATAATAGAACATGTTCATACAAATAATTGAAATTGTATTATTTAATAAACAACCACTTATTTTACAGTAAATCTCAGCCATTAAATTTAAATTAGAAGGTTGAAATTATAAAAATTATAGATCATGTTGTTTATATACAATATGAGAGGATCTAAATCCATTACAAATTCCCCTAATATTTTCAGTTGATTGCTTAGGTTTACCTAAGAGTGTTCGAGTCGAATGGATGAAGGTTGGTTTGGAGTTGAAATGGAGCTATATAGCTTTAATGAGCTATAATAAGTAATAACTACATCGACATTAGTGGGCTACTGTAGCAGATTTGGCATATTCGGAGGATTGTTTGTAGCTTCAGGACTTATGCCTGTCAAAACACGTGCATGTCATTTGGGAGCAAAATACCAAGATCCAACCAATAATGGCTAGGGAAAAAAGGGGTTTGTCTTTGATTGATTTGGGGTCCCGAGGGAACAATTGGCAATACATGTTTTGAAACTACCATTTGGTTGTTTTTGTAGTATTTTTTGTTTGTTTGTTTTTTTTTTTTGGGAATTGTTGTTTTTGTAGTCATTAGTATTAGATAAAAAGGGATTCTATGCCCATGTACTCTTAACGTTTATCTATATTGTATTTTTATATATTTACATTGAATTTTTATTCGACAGAGAAATCGTAGCTATTAAAAAAAATATTCAGTTTAATTTCTGCAATTTTAAAATTTATCATTAAATTTTTATAATTTTCATTTTTAATCAATTAAGTTTAAAATTATTATAATAACTCAACTAAATTTATTGAAAAATTAAAAAATGTTTCTTATTTAATTGAGAAGTAGGTCATATTTTTCTGATAAATTTGTAATATTAATGTATATATAATTTTAAAAAATTATAAAAATATTTATGATGAAATGCGTATAGCTTAATTTTGTATTAAATATTTTATAAAATTA
This sequence comes from Mallotus japonicus, assembly GCA_949634005.1. Taxonomy (NCBI): domain Eukaryota; kingdom Viridiplantae; phylum Streptophyta; class Magnoliopsida; order Malpighiales; family Euphorbiaceae; genus Mallotus; species Mallotus japonicus. Next base: position 1,030 of record CATIWK010479389.1, read on the forward strand.
ATAAAAAATATGAATGCAAAAAAATTAATATATGATAAAAATTTCCTAATAAAAAAATACACGAACTATTTAATGAATGAAAATAAATTTATAAAATTTAAATTTACATTATTACTAATAAATTCTTTATTATCATGAGATAATTTTGATTCTCTTTTATTTGAGAAAAATATAATAGACCTTAATCATATTTGAATAATATATGAGTTAAAATTAAGAAACTATTATTTGTACTAAAATTATTTTTAAATTTTTGAAAGATAGATATATAGGTATATAAAAGTAATATATCAATCATTTTATTTTAAGTTATAAATAATATAATATATTTTTGAATGATAATTATAAATATATTTGGAAAAATATGATAAATTATATATGAGTGAACATGATTTATTATATTTTATTTACTAAATAGTTTGTGTGTCCTTTTTGTTAGTTAAAATTTTATCATATATTATTTATTGTATTTTTATTTTTATTAATTATATAATTTTCAATGAACAATTAAAATATACATATTTTATTTATATATGTTTTTTTATTATAACTATTTTTATATTTTTTAAAATTATTTTAGTGTTTTAAACTTCTTAGAAATATATTATTTACATTTCGATTAGATTAGAAAAGGTTAAAAAAAATTTATAATTTTTAAAAATTTCAATAAATTTAGTTGAATTATTTTAGTAATTTAAGGACATAATTTGTTGAAAATAAATAATATAAAAATTTAATTAAATTTTTTTAAATCATAAGAACTAAACTTGATATTTTTAATTGTTGTTATCCCCTCCCGTCCAATAAGGGCTTAATGTAGCCAAAAAAAAAAAAAAGTACAAGAATGTAGTGTCAAAAAAAATTATGAATAGAGAAAGATTAGGATGTGTTTTTCCTCATTATTACCTCATAATTTTAGAGTAATATTCTTTTTCCTCCTTAATAATAGGGGCTTATTTTACAGTATATATGTACCTACATAAATTGCATAAAAATTGTTAGATTAAATTTTTATTTAATTATAATTATTGATTAATTTTTATGTGTTTATATCTATGATATATATTAACGTTCTAATTAAATAAAAATTAACTTAATAAATATATTTGCACACTCATAACATGCCAAAAAACTTGTAGAACTTGTTCGGAGGTATAGAAACATTGCATAACAAGTCCAAAAAGCCGGGCTAGACTCTGGAGCTGTATCGAATATTCGGCTCAGCAGCACGGCACGTGGGTCCAAGTTGGAAGAGCATACTGCACACACAACACAACAAATATAGGGAATTTTTTTTTTTAAAAAAAAGGCACTTTTATTTTTAATAAAAATACTCAAAATTTCATTAATTACAAAATTATCCTCTTGTAATTACAAGAGTGCCCTTCAAATTTTTAAAATTGCTCCTATATTTTTTTTTCATTTCTCTATGTTTTTCTTTTCCGGTTGTCATTCTCCTTTTTTTATTTTTATTTTTATTTTGTCTCTTATTTTTTTACTCTTTTTATAAATTTATATTTTATCCTTTTTTATTTTTAAATTTTCTCATCCCCTTCTTTTTTCTTTTATTCTTTTTTATTTTTATTTTCTCTTTATTTCTCTCTTTCTTTTTTCCTTTTCCTTTTTTTTTAAAAAACTTATTTTTTCCTTAATTTCTTCTCTTTTTTTCATTAGTGAAGCATTGACCAATATATTTTTTGAAATTTTATTTCGTAAATTCCTCAAGTGGGTTATAAGATTACACAGAATGTGATGGCCAAAATATATACAAGGAATTCAAATGCAACAAAGTTTCTATACATAATTTATTACTCAAGTTCTTAATGTGTAAAAGATGTAACATTCATTATGCTTGAACCTAAAAGCAATAATAGAACTTTAGGTAAGGAAAATAATTTATAACTTCAATTTTTAATGATTCTAAAATAGAATCAATTTTATCAATACATTTCAAGCTCCAAAAATATAATCTTAACATTTTTAAGATTTCAAATAGTCTAATGTGTTTGTAAAATATAAAATAATGCCTTATAACTTTAAATTGAAGAACCAATCCCAAAACATAAATTCATGTAAAAGAAGTAACTTATCAATACTAAATTATGTTTAAATCACTTTAAAAGTTTTAAAAATAAAATTGTCACTCCATTTTCTTTTGTATCAAATACCTTGAAATTCTATATAAATGTTTTTGTCAAGTTAGAATACTTTATATTTATTTTACGTTTCTGATACAACAATTATGTATATATTTTTGTCAAGTTGGAATACTTTTCCATGTATTTATAATAATAACATACAGTGAAGGCAATTGGGTTAGTTTTGCTTCTTTTCAAACAATTCATAAATCTAATATAATAACATGTCAGTAAGTAAAAGATGAAGATGGGTGTAGCTCATATGGTAGAGCACTTGCTTAGCACGCGAGAGGTACAAGGATCGATATCCCACATCTCCATTCTATTATTAGGTAGCATGTATTTAATTTTGTTGCTTTTTAGTTTACTTTTAGTTTTTGATCTTGTTTAAATGTGTATGGAAAGGTGGTGGTGCTTTTGGTGCTTCTAGTTCTGGTTTAGGAGATGTTGCTGGTTGTGAAAAGGGTGCTGAAGATAATAAAAGTGAATTTAAATACAATAAAGGTGGAGGGGATGGTGAGAAGAAGGAAGCTTATGATCTAAAGTTTGTTGTAGCTATTAGTGGTGGTGATGAGTTAAAGGATTCTGTTGGGGTATGTTTTGTTTTATTATTTTTGTTATCCATTTGCATTATTTAGGCTAATGACTGATCCTATTTTGATATTGACAAATCAATTTTGATGTACTAATGTTGTTTATTCAAGTGTGCATGTATTAAGCCTTAAAGAATTTCAAAATGGAGCATAAAAGTGAAGACCATACAGTGGTCACGATCCCTATCCCGATCGTGACCCAATCGTGATTGTTTCAAGCCTTTCAAAGCCAAATAAAAATTAAGAACTAGTAGTCCTCACGGTCATCATCACGACCGGGATTGTGTTTGTGACAAGGTTCACGATGATGCTCACGATTCGGAGTTAATCGTGAACAAATATGCTTATTTTAAGTTTTGTTCCAGTAGTCCTCACGGTCCATGTCACGATCGGGACAATGTTTGTGACATTCATCACGGTCCTATCATGAGCATGAAAAATTTGACTTTTTTGGAACTTTGAAGCAGTAGTGCTCACGGTTCCCTTCCCGCCCGTGACACCAATCGTGACCACCTTCACGATGTCCATCACGAACATCATCACGAGCGACATCAACTTAGCCATTGATCCAGTAGTACTTACGATCTTCTTTACGATCGTGACAAACATAAAGTTAAATTTTCAACGGCTATTTGAAGGCTCAATGGATAGTTTTTCAAGGATCACGATCCTGACTCTGATAATCACGACCGTGACCAGTATGATTTTTGGAAAAAGTTAAAAGAACATTCAAATTAAGTTTTGAATGAATTATGGATGAAATCATTAATCCTAACAACTATAATTGAAATGCTTACTATAAATACAACCTCAAATATTCATTTTTTGAGGCTAAGAAACCTAATTATCAATATATTTCAAAAGCATTCAATTAAAGCACTCATTCTCTTTAAAATTCATTTTATTGTTGTTTAAACTATTGAGAGAGTTGGTGAGTATTTAGAATATAGATTCTTATTCTTGTATTTCTAGGTTTAAGAAAAATGGGAAGTGAGATTTTATTCTAAGGGAATTGGTTTAAGTGTTTAGCCATTAAAACACTTGGGTTTCGGTTTAAGAGTTATCCTAGAAACTCTTAGTTGTAAAATTGAAGAGCGAACCTTAAACTCTTGTGTAATTTCAATGTTGTGAATAAGATTATGTGGGTTTCAAAATTCTAACTTGGGGATAAGTTAGGTGGAGACATAGGATTGTTGAGAATCCGAACTCCTTAAATTCTTACGTTCATTATTCTTCCTTCTCAACATTCTTTTATTTCTTGTTTAATTCGAGTTAATTTCGATTTTCACTCAATTTCCTTATTCACCCCGCTCTAAGGCATTTTCAATTTTTGTATCTTTTTGGTCTCTCGTACTTTGTTTTGTGTTTTTGTTTTAATGGTGATAAGAAATTATTTGAGGATGTTGGCTTTAATTCAAATATTAAAGATAGTTATGTTAAAGATGGTGTTGATGGTGATGAAGTTTATTATTTTGGTGCAATGATATTGTATCACAAATGTAAAATATATAGAAATGTAAAATATACTATAATGAAGATATTGTATCAAAAAAGTAAAATATATGGAAAATAAACTAAAAGTATACAAAAAGTAAACCAAAAGTATCCAAAAAATATTTTAAATTTCATGTCTTTGGAATTTATATTCTAGTAATAATGAACAAAACCACTAACATAGCAGACATGAGACTACCTATAATAAAACAATTAATAATAATGATGATAATTTATTCAATCAAAGACAAGGAAAAATGTAATGAGATTGTTAAGAGATTGTTTCATATATGAAAAATAAACTAAAAGTAAAAGAAAAATAAACAAAAAATATTTCAGGTTTCATGCTTTCATAATTTATAATCCAATCACTTTACAAAATTTAAAAATGAAAGTGTCACTCCTTTTTCTATTGTATCCAATACCTTGAAATTCTGTATAAATATTTTTGTCAATTTAGAATACTTTCTGCTTATTTTACATTTTCCAATACAATAATTTAGAATACTTTCTATTTATTTTACGTTTCTAATACAATAATTTTATATATGTTTTTGTCAATTTAGAATGCTTTCTGTATAATAATAATAATAATAATAATAATAATAATAATAACAACAACAACAACAACAACAACATATATTTATAATTATAAAGAAGGTGTGTGATAGATAACCTAAAACGCTGCATATAATTATAAGAATACTGTTGTTGATAATTTCTCAACATATTACTGAATTGTGACCACTTCTTTAGTATTGTTTAAGTTTCATACCTTTGAAATTTGTATTGCAATCACTTCAAAATTTTTTAAAATAAAATTATCACTCAATTTTGTATTGTAATGAATAAAAACTAGTATTCATTCCATTTTTACAAATATAAACTATGTTAAAAGTTGATTTTTAATAATAAATATAATAAAAATATAGTATCAAAAATGTAAAATATATAAAAAGTATTCTAAATTTTGTATTAATTTTTTAAATATTTAATTTTGTATCATATCATATTATTTAAACAGACATGTCACAAATTGCCAACGTAGGTGAAACTAAAATAAAAAAATATAGTCATTTTATGTGCTATCAGTAAGAGTTTTGATTTATCACTTTATAGTTTTAATAATATGTGATTAGTGTATTGATTAATGAGAAAATTACTTTTGTCATGTGTTGGGCATCAATCATTATTCTCAAAGATTGTTAAAAGATTGATTTTTTATTTTTTATTTTTCAAATATTTATGAATTTCAAAAAAGAAAGTGGAAAAAAAAGAAAAGAAAATGAGAAAAGTATAGTATTAGACTGGTTTTAGAAAAATATTTTGAAATATAAATTTGCAATATATATATATATATATATATATATATATATATATATATATATATATATATATATATAAATTTAAGTTATATTAAATGAAATGAAAATTCGAAAGGACAAACAATTCTGTCAAAAAATAAATATAACTTAAATTGCTTTTTCTTTTATTTTAAATTAAAATGAAACAGAATTTGCAGCCAAAAGGAGCTATAAGGAGTGAGGAGAAAAATATAAAAAATCAGAACGCCAATAGAATGTACAAAAGGGTGTGAAATATGGTACATAAAGGCAATGATAGCAGGATATAAAGAATTATGGTATCTTGTGAAGAGTGAAGAGTGGAGGTTGAAATTGAAGGGAATCGTGATATAGTACAACAATGAGTATGAGGTTGAAGCATAAATGGAATTAGAAGAGGAAGGTAGTGAATGTGTAAGAAAAAGTAGCAAAGAAAGAAGCGAGAATGACCTTGTTATACAAGATGACAGCAGAAGAAAGCAAAATGTGGATGAGGGGGTTAATTATTTAGGAAGGTACTATAGGCGGCAGGGTTTAGAGCGCGCCCAAGTGCTTGGCAATCAAGACACTGTGTAGGTTCAAGGTCCACTAGAAAATACAACATGAGCTTTAAGCCTATATTGGAGATGGGAGTCGTCATTCGGATAAGACCCGGGATACACTTTTACAGCAACTAGATCCCACGGAGAGCCCTCAATAGCCATCATTAGAGATTGGGCTCGGAAACTGGGTATGGGCTTTGAATGCCCACCCAACCTTGTGGTTGGCCTCCATTTGTGTTTTGTGTTCTATTACCTTTAATTATTAAATCATTTCTTTATTTACATGCAAATTGCGAGTGCCTCCAAACAATTGTCAAGTTTTACAATTTAATCGAAGTTTGTACATTAATCCAATTTCATGCAATTAGGTCCAAGTACCTCATACATCCACAATTCAATTAACAACATAAATAAATAAAGTAAAAATAAAATACGCATGCAAAAAGAAATGGGGGAGGAGAAAAGAATTACACCCTTTTAAACATGCAACCAAAAGAAAATAATAAAATAAAATAAAGCAAACCACACAAAGAATGGGGAGAGGAGAAAAGAATTACATCCCTTAATCACATAAAATTACAAGATAAAAATGAATCTAAATAAATCTCCTAAACTGGGGTAATAATTTGCTGATTAACAATCAGCCTAATTATTCCTGAAAAATCAAAAGAATTATTAACTTCACCAAATAAAACCCCCAATTTAATTTCAGAATATAAAATAAAGCACAAATGAAAATGAAAATAAAATTAAAATTAAGCAAGTAAAAGGGTTTAATTAATTAGTGAATATCAAGATAAAATAAAGTAAAAGGAATAAATAATACAGAAAAAAACATAGAAAACATGTAAAAATCAAAATTAAAGTGAATATAAACCTAACCATTATAAAGAAATAACCCAAATATTCAAGAATACATACTTAAATTCTAAAGGAAAATCACATTTGACATAGATTACAGAACACATAGGATATTCATGAGCTAAAACAGAACCAACATCTAATAATCTAAGTAAAATGGGTGAAATAAAGACAGAATGAAAGAGACATGGCGATGCCTCATCGTTGAGGCGTCGCCTTAGGATCTTAAGGCAATATGAGTTCTCCTTTGCCTAAAGAGGCGACGCCCCTTTGATGAGGTGTCACCTGAATTCTTATCATATAATTAGAATTGAGCCAATGTTTTCCTTTTTAACCAAATAGCAAAAAGTATAAATAACTATAACTTTAAAACTTCGCACAATATTTATAAAATAGTATAAATAGTACCAAAATGCAAAAAATTAAGCAAAAGTAATAAGGATCTATTTCAATTATGAAATTAATCACAAGAACAAATGACCTTACTGTTTTAAACAGATTTGACTTTTAAAAATTTAACCCTCAGAGGTTGAATTTGAGTACAGCACTGTCAGAATGCAAAGGTAGCTTTTCCTCTTGAAAATGGACCTCTAAGACCATTTCTTTCCTTCAATCTTTCTCTCTTTCTTCTTTCTTTCTCCTTTCTAAGCCTTCAGAATGCTCTCTGTCTTTTTTCCCAAGGTTGCTCTCAAAGTTCCCCTTTTTCTGCGTTTTTTCTAGTTCCAGCCAAAGATCCCTTTTATGTCCCCTTTTTTCCTTTTTATTCCCCCCCACCACTCATTAAATTCTTCCCCTCAAAAGTCTCCATCCATTCATCTCCTGCCAAAACATCCCCATTACTCCCGGAGAACGTTGGAACGTGTAGGGACATTAATCCAGGTGTTTCCATGACCATTTATTACTCATTTTTTTAAAAAATAAAGCTGATCACTGAGGCGACGCCTCTTCTCAGTGAGCCACTGTTAAAGAGGCGTCGCCTTATTAGCTTCAGGCTGAGGTGGGCTTCCTGGACTTATTGGGCTTATTTCAGCTTCTTGGGCTCAGTTTTGAGCCAATGGTCCAATTTTAAGGGCACTTGGGCTCTTGTTCCATCCTCAAAAAGATTATGGGCTACTCTTTGCATTTGATGCTCATTTCATTTCATCATCGAGTTTCTTTTACGGGCCGATCAAACCGGGGGTCCACAAGTACCAAACTTTGGCCTTATTTCATTTTGGTCATCAAACTTCAATTTGTATCTTTTTGGTTATTGTACTTCTATTTAATTTCAAAATGGTTAGTCCATAAAGAATTCAGGATTATCAGTTTAGTCCAAACTTGAACTTTTTTTTACAAATAAGTCCATAAGTTCTATATTTTTATTTACTTCATAGAAATTTAAGACAATAATTATTTGAAGCTAGTTAATAAAAATTTAATACTTATTTAAAATATCATAATTAGTATTGTAATTGTATTGAATATAATAAAAAGCTGTGCATTATTAATATAATTATTATATTTTTAGATCATCTCCTTAGCTTTAGATTACCTTTAGGTCCTGCTGTTAGCTCTTGATACTTTAACAAGTTTGAGAAGCTGAAAGAATATACCAATTCAAGATCTGATTATTCTTGATCCTTGAGTAATTCTTTAATTCCGCCTAATATGAGCAGACTCACATTGAGTTGTATCAGAGCTATAGGAAAAGGCGATGAAATGAATTTCTAAAATTCTTTATAATTTTGGACTAAATTGAAAAATTTTAAATTGAAGGACTAAAAATTTTGGAAGTATCCTTTTTGAAACAAAATTAAAGTTGGGTTATCAAAAGGAAACAAATTAAAGTTTAGTACCCAAACTGCAATAAGAGCATAGTTGGGTGACTTTGAAAATATTTAACCCATAGATGAGGAGGTAGAGATAAGTCAAAACAAGAGGCTTGTTGATGATCATTTTAGGCGTCGTCATGCACTTCAGCTAATGAAAAGCAAAAAAGATGATAAAGAAAGGTCAACACTTAGCAGTATTATTTGTGAATGGACCAATGTGATTTACAATGGGTTTTCCATAGAAAGTAAAATGGAGAATGCAATCCCTAGATGTTAAGAATTTCGGCCTTCATGGACTTCGTCATACTCGGGCTTCAACCGGACTTGAGTGTTGGGCCTAACACCAAATGATCTTTCATTATGAACTTGCCTTCCACCAAAATAGCTTAAGCTAATTGGCTTTGGCTCCCCTCAATTATAAAACCACTTTCATTTTCTTTTTCTTTTCAATATGGAATTATTCCCACTTGCATTCTCTAACACTCCCCCTCAAGTGCAACTGGCTTTTTACTCTCTTTAGGCCAGTTGTCACTTGCTTTAACATAAACCCATCATGAACCTTGGCCTCCTCTTTTTTAGGCTCTGTAGTTCCCTTTAATCTTTACTGGTCCAGACTTGCCTTCAATCTTCACTAGTCCGGACCTCTTTGGATTTGTGGTCTCCTCCAGTTTTAAAACAGTCCATTAGGCCTCTCCAAATCTCCAAGTGCAACCTCTTTTTTCTTTGGGTTGTTCACTTAGGCCATTAACATCAGGCCTCAAACTTGGGCCTCAATCATCCATACAGGCCTCACTTGGGCCATCAACATTAGGCTTCTAGCTTGAGCCTTTCAAACATCCACATGGATCTCCAGGATCTTCTTGGTCTTTTAAGGCACGGGCTCTGATACCATGCTAAGAATTTTGGGCTCCATGGACTCCGTCATACTTGGGCTTCAACTGAGCTTGAGTGTTGGGCCAAGCATCAAATAGGCTTTTATCACGGGCTTGCCTTCCACTAAAATAGCTTAAGATAATTGGCTTTGGATCCCCTTCAATTATAAGCCTCTTTCATTTTCTTTTTCTTTTCAATATGGGATTGTTCCCACTTTCATTCTCCAACAGTATGGACCAATGTGCTACTATTGTTGCCATTGCCAATTCTTGTTCTTCCATAATCACAACAGAGTATGCGACCTCCTCCACTCCAATAATAATATTATTAGAAATTAGAAAAGTTGTGATAGCTGAAAATGAAGGTGAAAACACCCAAATCATATTAGTGAAAGCAAAAAATGAAGTAATAAAAAAATGGAAAAATATGCTTCCTCAAAGCACAGATAATGAGAGCAACCAAATCCAAAATGAAATTAGAAATCACATATAAAATCAAACAAGTAAAAAACGAAAGCATTCTTTAAAAATCCAAAATCGAGAATGATGAATCAAATCTAAAACACAAAGCAGAAGGTGTGGGAAAGAAAAAGAGAAATATGTTAACTAACTTACTTTATTAAAAAAGAAAGAAGTGACCAACTTGACTTTGGATTCTTGGTTGTCAAAACCAACTTGGCCTTAGTTGCCAAAACCAACTTGGCTTTGGTTGTTTGCAAGTTGGTTTTGACAATTTGCTTTGCTTAACACTTAAAAGATTGTGAGCTTATAAATAGGCTTACAATGGTTAGTATTTATGCGTGGGGTTGGTGGTGATGGGCATTATGAGAGAGTGAGTTAGTGAGTTGAGTGTTTTGAGAGTAATCTTCTTGTGAGGAAAAATATAGAGAGTGAGTTTTCTCTTATTTTAAGAGAGAATGTTATTGTTCTCTTCTTAGGTAATAGAAAGAAAGATTAAGTGAGTTTTCTTCTATTTTAAAAGAGAGTGTTATTGTTCTCTCCTTAGGTAATAGAGAGAAAGGTGAGTAAATTTTCTCTTATTTTAAGAGAGAGAGAGTTATTGTTCTCTTTTTGGGTTATAGAGAGAAAGTTATTGTAACTCTTATAATTTTTCATAATGAAATTCTTCTAGTGTTGCCCATGGTTTTTTCCTGATTTGTTTGGGGTTTTCCACATTAAAATTTGCGCGTTCCATATTTCCTTCAATTTTATTATTTTAATTATTTTAGTTGTAATTTGCTTTACTCCGTTCACAATCTGATCCTGCGCATAATCTGCCTCAATTTTCACAACAAGTGGTATTAGAGCATTTGGTTCGTGGATCAAGATCTAAGTTATGGCGACAAAGTAAAAGATTGAGAAATTCAATGGAAAAAATTTCTGAGTTTGGAAATTGAAGATAAATGCAATATTGAGAAAAGATAATCGTTTGGCGACCATCAACAAAAGGCCAGAGGAATTCGTAGATGATAATAAGTTGAATGAGATGGACAAGAATACTATTGCAAGTCTTCATCTCATATTATGAGATGAGATACTATCTAGCGTAGAAGAAAAAAAAACTACAAAGGAGATATGAGATCAACTCACTAGACTATACGAGCCCAAATCAACCCAAAACAAAATTTTCCTTAAAAGGAAGCTTTATACTCTTTGGATGGTAGAATCTACTTCAATGACAGAGCACCTAAATACTCTGAATACTTGATTTTCTCAACTCACATCGTTGGGATATAAAGTAGAGCCAAATGAACGTGCTGAACTTATACTTCAAAGTCTGCCTGATTTGTATGACCAACTCATCATCAACCTGACAAATAGTATCCTCGCGAATAATATAGTCTTTGATAAGGTTGCAGCTGCTATTCTAGAGTAAGAAAATAGGCTAAAAAATAAGGAAGACAAGATGGTGAATTCACAGTAAGTGGAGGCTTTGGTGGTGATGAAAGGAAGATCAATGGAATCTCACTCCAGTGGGAGACAGAGGTAGGATGAATGAAAATCAAGAAGTAAGAAGAATATCAAATGTTACAACTGTGGCACACTTAAAGAAGGATTGTTGGAATTTAAAAGGTTCCAATCCTCAAGAAAATTTTGCAAGTGCTTCAGATGATGACAATGTTTTATGAACATGAAATGGCAAAATAAAAAGAATGGTGTGAATATGTGATTAATTCTCAATCAAATCTTCAAGTGGAAGATTGTTAACCAACTTACTTCATTAAAAAAGGAAGAAGTGGCCAACTTGACTTTGGATTCTTGGTTGTTAAAACCAATTTGGCTTTGGTTGTTTGCAAGTTGGTTTTGACAACTTGCTTTGCTTAACACTTAAGAATTGTGAGCTTATAAATAGGCTTGCAATGGTTAACATTTATGCGTGGGGTTGGTGGTGAGACATTGTGAGAGAGTGAGTTGGTGAGTTGAGTATTTTGAGAGCAATCTCCTTATGAGGAAAAATATAGAGAGTGAATTTTCTCCTATTTTAAGAGAGAGTGTTATTGTTCTCTCCTTAGGTATTAATAGAGAGAAAGATTGAGTGAGTTTTCTCCTATTTTAAGAGAGAGTGTTTGTTCTCTTCTTAGGTGATAGAGAGAAAGGTGAATGAGTTTTCTCCTATTTTAAGAGAGAGAGTTATTGTTCTCTCCTTAGGCAATAGAGAGAAAAGTGAGTGAGTTTTCTCCTATTTTAAGAGAGAGAGTTATTGTTCTCTTCTTGGGTTATATATAGAGAAAGTTATTATAACTCCTATATTTTTCATAGTGAAATTCTTCTAGTGTTGCCCGTGGTTTTTTTCAGATTTTTTTGGAGTTTTCCATGTTAAAATTTGTGCATTCCATATTTCCTTCAATTTTATTATTTTAATTATTTTAGCTAAAATTTGGTCTACTCCGTTTACAATCCGATCCTGCACATAATCTGCCTCAATTTTCACAACAAAATAGACCTGAGACTAAAAGTGCTGGTTCTTCTTTGGGTTGAAAGAATTAGAAGAAGAGCACTAAAGATTGAAAATGAGATTTAATGGTTGCATTATTTGTTGATGAAAGCATGAATTTTTGTTGTGTGATTTAACAATGGAGGTTGCGATTTTGAAGAAGAAAGTGAGATATGTGAAGGAGAATAATTTTTCTTTTGAGGACAGGAGCAAGAAGATGAACAATGAAGAGAATGGAGGAGTTGCATTTTTGGCGTTAATGAAGAAGGTGCAGTCTCGTAAATAAAATTGCTCAAGGTGACACGCATTTAATTAATGAAAGTTTGTGGTATTTTTGTTGTTGTCGTTATGTTTTGGGCATTTATAAAAAAAAAAAGGGATCTTTACATAAATAGACCAAAAACCAAAAAAACTTTCAAAAATATTTTTTCAAACTTTTTTCTTTCAAATATAGCCAACTCCCCTTACCATTAGGGTTGTTTTTTTTTTCCAGCATTTTTTTTCTTTTTACTGATTTTTTCAACTTTTTTTTCTTTATACTTTTTTCAATATTTTATTTGTTTTCTTTTTTTTTTTCAATAGTTTTTTTTTTGTTTTATACTGTTTTCATTTATTTTTTCTCAATATTTTTTACTGTCTTCATCTATTTTTTTCTCAATGTTTTTTTGCTCAACATTTTTTTAAACTTTTTTTCCTACTATTCTTCATTTTTGTCTCAACATTTTTTTGCTAAAACATTTTTTTTATATTTTTATAGTACTATATTTATTTTTTTGTCAACATTTTTGTTCAAATGTCTTCATTTTTTTTGTCAACTTTTTTTGCTCAATGTTTTTATTTTTTATTTTTAAGGCATTGTCTTCATTTTATTCTCAACGTTTTTTTTGCTCAATACTTTTGTCTCTTAAGACTTTTTTTTTTCAAATGAATAATTATAAAATAAACATCTTCAATTGTTGTTAAATCAAACAATAAAAATCTTCAACTGTTGTAACAAAAATAAATAAACAAAAATTTCTCCTTTTATATTCTTAAAGAATAAGGATTTTATTAGATAAAAAAAAAGAATAAGGATTTTATTTTATTTTTTACTTTAATTTGTTTATTAAAATGTCTAACAACTTCTTTTTAAAAAAAAAATATTTGATACTTATTGATCATCAATATGTAACAAGTTTACAATCCTTATGATGTATTTGCAACATCAACAAAAAAAAAAAAACTAAAAAAATAAAAAAAAAAACAAAAATAAACAAACCGAAACAACAAAAAAAACTAAAAACAACAACTGAAATAACAAAACAATAAAAATCAACAAAATTTTATGTTGTTGATTGTTGTTTATTGTCAGTTGTTGATTGTTTTTTATTTTTGTTAATTTTTGTTTATTTTTATTGTTGATTATTGTTTATTTTTTTATTATT
>CATIWK010479432.1:0-18119 GCA_949634005.1 Mallotus japonicus
GATTAGTCCATTATTTTTAATTGGATTAAAATTCAAAAAGCCCAAATCAAAAGTCTAAATTTGTAGAGTAGAATTGAGCTGGAGGATAGGGATTAGAAGAGTCTGGAAATACCTATTAATATCCACTCAACCAAGACTTGGGGAAAAATGCGTCTTTATAACGAAGAGTTATGTGAATTTATTTCTTGAACTGAAGACTGTTTAGCTGGAGCAATTATTTGGAGAAATTAATTTAAGCAGTATAAAAGGGGGGGAATGATTGAAGAAAAAAATATCGACACCTATCTACACCAATCATCTACTTTAGAATTATTAGCCAATTATCTTTGTTTTTAGTTTACAGCACTACTGTCTGCTTTAGTTTTGTACTGAATTCTCAAAATTTATAAAATTTCATTTTCAAGCCTTCAAATAGTCTCTTTATTTTTAAAAGTAATTTTTCATCTGTAAAATCCAAACGAATTGTGGTAAAGGAGCTTGGGGATCCATAAATCGTCTTAAGGAAGTCAGAATAATTTTTGAGGATACGCTCCTCTGGCATGCTCGCGATTGCACAAATCACAAAAATAGCCAACAAACTTATAAGTTATAAGTGTTTAAATTATGACATGACAGATTTATCCAGATCCTTTTAAGTTTTTAAATTCTATCATTTTAATTAATTGTTAAAAAAATAAAAAATTCGAAAAATAAAAATTTGAAAAAAAAAAGATAAAAGAGCTTGGGGGTAATTTAAGAATTTAAAGAAAAAAAAAATTACATATGATAATAAAATTATGTGGGAAAAGCTGGGGTATAGGATCTTATTTTTCTCTATTCAGTGGCTATTGTGAAAAGAATTAATAATGCATATCTAACTATTTAATTAAATGGTGCAATCGCACGCATTTTCTGCTAATCACACATTAAGTAACTAAGCTGGTGATAAATTCTAAGAAGAAATAATACGTAGGTAAGCAACCCCACAAACATCATGAAAAAGCCAATGATCAAGGCCAATAGGAGGATAGCCGAAATTTGATGAAAATTTTAAACAAAGAAACTTGTATCCTCCTTAATTTTCTACTTCACTAGGTTCTTTTAATTTTTTTTTTTTCATACTTAACTAGGCTCTTTTTGTTTTGAGAAAATAATCTTTTCTAAAATTTTTTTTTCATTTAAAAAAATAAAATTGATTCAATAGGTAAAACGCTAATTTTTGTATTTTATATATTTAAATACTCACCAGGTCAAATTTTTTTAAACCAGCATGAGACATAAAAAAAAAATATAACATAAAAAATGCTATGTCAAATTTAATCATAAAATTATAATGCACTCGAGATTGATATAATTTTCCAAAATAAAAAAGAAATTCTACAAAGGCAAACATTTTCCAAGACGGTGCAAACAGAAGCCATTTTTCTTAAAATGACTTCCTGGCTGTGGCTTGGTCTTTAAAACCAAAAATAGGGATCTGAAAATAAAATCTTCATGAACTAGCCCTTGATAATTTTACAGCCCTTCTTGCATGCCCTCCACGATCACATTTTCATTTTCACTTCCACTTTTTTTCACCTTTTGCTTTTATGATGCAGAGAAGAAGTACTTTGAGGCTTTTTTTTTTTTTTTTTCCTCTTTTGTGACAATTTGCATGATGGCCCAATGAACTTCCTATGTTTGTGAGAGTGATTTGACTCCTCTAGTTTTGATTCAATGTTTTGTTTCTTGTTTGGAGACTTTAAGGCTAAGAACATACATATTAATTGTAGATGATGATTAATGATTAATTGATGATATATATACAATGCATTTCTACCATAAAACAAATGTAACTATTCATCTTTTTCTTTTTTCTTTTGTATAAAGTTGAGGAAGAGACATCATTAGAAGAGTCACTAATCCAATGTTAATCATTATTTGATATCCAAATAATATTTTTCTTTTCCCCTTTAAGATATTACTCGAATGTTATGTTGGGCAACCTTTTAGTTCCATCAATGTTTTTTACTGGGTTATAATTTCTATTTTATATGATTCAATGGGTCGTCATAATAATTTGAGCACATTAACTAGTAATTAGATGGGACTTGAATCTACTTTTTGAAATGGGAAATAATATTATATATAACACTCATGAACAAACAAAAAGTTCCAAACTAGTGAATATAATGTATAAAAATGTTGATTAACTAAAAAACAACATTTAAATAAAAAAACCTTGTATGTAATATTTTTTTAACTGAAGAAAGAAAAATATAAGAAAAACAACAATCGAATCGAGTCGAATCGAATCTTTGAAGAAAGAAAAATAAGAATCGAATTCTTAACTTTTATATTAATATATTAAAAAGAATTATACTATTAATAATACTTATTATGCCATGGAAGCCGCATTCACTTGAATTCGTTAGCCAGTCTTTTTCCCAATTAACTTTTTCCCACTTGCTACAGTATATGTAATATTATTGGAGAAATTGAAATTATGGTACGGTCATTTTATGTGGTGTGGAGCAAAACATGGAGAGAATTGGGCACATTTTAATCTGATTAGTAAGATTTGTATCAAAATTCCATCATTTGTTTTATGTGACAACTGACAAGATCAGGCCCCATGTCCTTGGAGATTTATTTTTAGTTTCATTTCTCCATATTTAGTTTTTTTATGTAAGTTTTTTTTTAATCTTCAGATGCAAATATAAACATCATAATGTATGCATATTTATGTGTGTATTAAGACATTATTTTAGTCTGAACCACTGGTATTGAAAGTTCATTATACTCTAACTAATTAGATTTGACTTAGTAAAACCGTGACAAAAATCTCTCAACAACTAATTCAATACAGCTGTATACACCAGAACTACTTTAATCACTACTCATCTACTAATAACATTGCTTTGATTTATTGTAATTCAAGGGGTGTAGTTGGTCCTTTGACTAGCAATCATCTCCTCCCATTTATTTTTTCTTCTTTTGTTTCTTATTCATATGTATTTATATCGGTGATAAATCTATAGCTATAACATTTTTTTTTTTTGTGGATTGTTATAATTTTTGTGCAGCTAGTATTACGAAATTGCTACAATTTCATTAATCTGGGTCATGAATGAGAAGAGAGGTTGTCTCGACTCTACTTCTATCGCTGATGCTGTCGTTACTAGTGGAATTCATATTCAAATGTTTTCGTTTTGTGATTTGAGTGACTTACTATACGATGTTGGTCACTTTTTGTTTGGACACAACAATTATATATGATCAATCCATAGAAACAAAAGCACACATAAATTTGGGTAAGAATGTTTCTCCAACTTGAAGTTACCATGGCAGATGATTTTATGTGCTTATACTTCTGTAATTATCAATAAATTAGAATTTCTTCTTCTATAAAGTTGAATCAATTATATTGGACTTTGCCTTTGTTGGCTATTCTACGTAGCTTTGAATTGTGGCTTTAATGTAATTTTCACTGGTTATTAAAAAAAAAAAATCACCTTATCAAAATCCGTAGAACTAAAACCATGTCAAGTTTCTTTTATGGTTTTGCTTACCTTTTGATTTCCTATGATGAGATCTTGACATATATTACACCAAAAGAATTTTTATAATATTTGGTTTTGCTTACCTTGTTTTAACACATTATTTTTATCACAATATCATCATATGAAATAAAATCACATTTTCAACATCTAAGTTGATACTGTTTACAAAATTATAATCCCCGTAAAATTTTCCTTTTTTGTTAATATATCTTCAATGAGTTCTAAAATTCGGATTTAAATTATTCAAATTTCTCCAAAATCTTAATACGATGCATCAAGCCACAAACATTAACATTATTAAAATTATTTATGATTTTTATTATTATTAAATACTGTATTTTTTTAAACAGAAAAATGAGGCAAAAATCTAACTTTTGAACTATTAAGAAAGGAATTATATCATTAGACGTCTAGACTATTTAGCCTTTCGTTATTATCATCTATTGTGTATTTAACAGGAAAGAGCATGAAAAGGAAGAAGGTAAAATAAATATGTTCTCCAATATTTTTTTTTATCAGATATTTTCTTCAATATTTGACAAGGAAATGTCCGTAAAAATGCATGCAAATGTTGGGCACGCTTGCTTGAACAATATGCATGTCGACTAAATATCTTAGAAAATTATGCCAAAATGGGTACGTCGTGGGTAGGGACACTAAAAAAGCTTATGCTATTGAATGCTAATTTAACCATAACTTATGTAGAAATATTAAAAGAAAAAAAAAAAAAGTTATGCTCTTATCCAACATCCAAAACACACTGCCATTTCTTGATTGGGTTGTCTTAAAAAGGAGCATCACATATCATGTCAAATCATGTAATGGGATGCCTATTTCCTATCACAAGTTTCTTGCTTGATATATATCAAGATTCGTGGGGATTTTTTTTGTTCTTCAATCAAAACCTATGTTTTTTTTTTTTTTTTTTTTTTTTTTTGCGCTAATGGTCGTTGAAGTAAACGAAGATTTTTCTACATTTCATCTTCTTTTCTTTCTTGAACGAGAATTTTCTTTTATAACATAATGAATTTTTTTTTTCTGAACCACCCGTATTAGACACTTTTATAATGTTGAGAAATGAAATTTTTTTTTGGTTGTTTATTATTGTAGTGATGTGTATTTTAGATAATGATATACATCGCATGCAGGTCGTAACATCCCAGCCTGTGATGTGATAAATTTTTTTTTAAATGTCTTTCTTGTCCATATACAGGAGGTCATCTACTTGAATAAGGGGTTTTTTGATAATATCATGGATCTCGCGACAGCCCAAAAGATTTAATATAAATCTTTATCCGTGTATTTATTTTCCTTGCTACTGTTCATGTAATTGATTAATGTTGTACACATTTGTGCTTGAATCGCTTTCAACAATACTCAATGTCTTATAAGATTCTTTTTCCTTTTGCCTTCCAAGTCACAAGTCCTAAATCCTACGCTACCAACAAAATTTGTGCGCACTTATGTGCATTTTCTGTGGTTAGTAACCCATAATCGTTATTTTTGTATTCAAGTCAATGACCCATTTTCCAGTTTTGTTGTTTTTCTTTATTCAATTAGAGATCAGACCATAACGCATCACACAACATGTATTAAAAGCTTCCAGCTTTAATATTAGTCAGAAATCATAATTTTGTCCCCGAGCAGCACCTACCAAATAACCTACATAGAGCGGTGGCACTAGCAAAACCAGGAAGATAAGATCCTGGCAGGATAGAGTTTAAGGGATCCAAGTAGGGTCTCTAGGACTAAAAAATGACGCTTTCACATGAGAATTAAGGAGCTTAAGTGCAGCATTAGACTTAATGCACCTTGGCGTTTTATACTGATTGATTGATCCACCTTGGCCAATGAAGAAGTCCATCAGTGCCTCAAATGTTCCAGGCTCCACCACACGTATCTCCAGCGGTCCTATAGATTTGTCATGGGCGCGGCATCGCCTATATATATAATCAAGTTCTTCTTCCACAGCTATGCAACATTCTTCGAGCACCTTAGCATCAAGTGGGGTCTGACTGTAGTTGCCGACTGATGAGTGATGTAAGATTTCCCAATACAATACATAGTGCCCTGGTACGCATGATGTTTCTGCATAGCTAGTGTATTCCACGAGTATCGCATTGTATGTTTCAAGTAATTTGTTTGCCATTGAGATGCTTTTATGAAGATCCCCCTCGTTGGTTTTGTCATTGTCGATGCTGAGAATCACATTTCTCCTGCAAATGAATCGGAATTGCGGGGCACGATTGTGGAATCCAGTCACTTGAAGCACATCACCAACACGATATCTATATAGCCCTGCATCATTTATTAAATGGCTTTAGCAATTAGGAAAGTTTTAGTGGTAATACTAAAGTTACAATATATCCAGATAAATATCTGTGTTTCAGGAAAAGATTTTCTTGGGAGAATGTGTACACCCACATGCTTAAAAGATAGAAAAATAAAGCCAATTCAAGGATATACTTTTACCAGCAAAGGTAGTGACCACCAACTCATAATAACTGCCACGTTTGACATGCACCAAATCAACAAGCTTATTGTTGGGCACCTCTTCATCCTCGTCAACATCCATCAACAACGTTCCATTCTCTCCCAGAGGTATAAACTCAAAATAGCACATATTAGGCAACAGGGTAAATACTACATCTGCAGGATCACTCAAGGGCTTCAAGTTGACACCAAAGTAACACTCAGAAGAGGCATACATGGTACACACCAAAGGCAGCTTCCCCTCACTGTAGTACTCAAGGGATGGTACATACTGGGCCATAGACCCTGTCACCACTGCTTCAATATATTTAGTCCTAGGCCAAAGGAGACACAAAATACCCTTCCATGATGAGCGGCTGCAAATCTCCTCAATTTCATCTGCAAGACTTGGATTAGGTGATGAGAGAATCATTGACATACACAAGCGGCATTCAGGATCTGTGATCATGGGATCTAGTTCACCACTGCGTATATCATTGCACAGATGAACCCAGTTGCGTTCCAGGAACGAAATGGCTCGAAGCAAAGCTGAGGCAAACACAGCTCCGATCCTTAGGACCTGGTGACGGTGAACTAGACCACACAGCAGCTGGCAATACATGCTTTGAGTGCTGTCCTTGCACAATATGGCTTGGTCTGGGCTAGTGAAATCATTGAATGAATCACGTGTTCGGCACTTAAAGTGCTTGCTTTTGTAGTAACTAGTTAGCACAGTTCGAGCAGGCAAGCCGCAAGGAGTTGACATTTCTGCCTTGACAAAGTACAGGAACATGGCCTTACCTTCATCCAGACCAGAGATGTACCTGCAATTACAATGTTGAGTGGACAAAAAGGATGGCCTTCACATCGCAATTTTTGCTCGTACGGGAATAAAATGATGATAGTGCCTAGATAACTGAAATTTGAAGTCCAATCAACTACAGTCAGCTTCATTGCTAGCTCATCAACTGTCTATATGTGCTACAAGCACATGCATGAATTCTAAAGGATGCCAGACTTCTATACTGGGAAAAATGTAAAAAAAATAGGCAAGGCTAATTGGTTAGCACTTTTTTCTACTCTCAAGGGCTGGATTTCTAGCAAGTTCAAGTCAATACGTACTTAAAAGTTGATATTGTATTGGCAGAGCATATTCACATCAGAAAATAAATTATCCTGAATAATAAGAGTGAAACAACAAGAGAGATTGACCATAAGATAGATTAGTGCAACTGATACACATAGTTGTTACAACACTAAAAATAAATTTAAATCCATCTGTGCAAGCACATGCAAATAAATACATAGGAAATGTAACTAACTGGTTTATGATTGGCATGATGAGGTTATATATAAACGTGCGGCGGTCTAGGTCTTCATTTATGGATGGCGTTAACTTGGGCTTTCCATCAGAAGTCCCTGAACTGCAAATGTAGAAAGACAAGTCAAAACATAAAATGAAAAGTAGGATTTGATATCCAAGAGAAACTCAAGCGACAAGCAGCAAAGTTTGTATGGGGAAAGAGATAGAGACCTGCATAACATTTCAGTTATAGGACGACCAGTAATAAGGGAGGAATCTTCTCCATTAGCAATTCTTTGAATATAGGGATACATATCCTTGTAAGTGGTAACAGGCACACAACGCTTAAATTCGTTTACATCCCTTGATCCCTTAATATACTTGCTCAAATACTCAGTTTGCCCATTTTGCATTATGATCTGTTTCAATATGCTTTCTTGAACTTCATCACCCTTCTCTGTAAGCTTCTCAATCTCCTTCAATGCAGCCTCACCTTTGTACTCCAACTTCTTTCCGTCCATGTTAACAAGGAACTAATATGCAATGCAGGAGGTGGAACAAGGTATGTCTATATATACTAAGATGAGCTATGTAGATGCTTCTTGCATATGTTCTTTTCTTTGTCAAAATCATTTCAAGCTGATTGCAGAAAATAAAGTGGTATGTATTCCATCTCCATCTATGATGTGGTCCCTCACAGCTTTACATGAAAGTAGAAATATGACTTCACTGTACGACATAGTATGACAGTGATTTTTGTATATGGGAAAATTATTGATGAAATACTTCTTTACTTAATACTCTTTTGATCAAAATTACGGACAGACAAGTCATGTCTTAAAGATAAACTGTTTTTTAAGCAGCCTGAGCTCAAAACAAGACGATAGTAATGTGCCATTCTAACTAGTAGATTTTCACATGCTGTACCCATTCAAATATGCGTATTATGAATCTATTTTTCTCATTAAGCACCCAGAAATATAAAAGATGTTTTGAGCGTACGGCAACCGGTTAAATTGTGTTTAATTGTTTTCCACTTGGTGTAAGTGTATCTTCAAATTTGATTCTGGGAAACGTGCAACCTGATTTTTTTTTTCTTTTACTTTTCTATTCCAGACAAGACACAGATTTCAGCATATGGTTCTATTTATTGTCCACACATAGCAGCTCATAGCTTGCATCTTCATCTCAACAAAAGCAGCTAAAGAAATCACATCCATGTTCAAAGTATATGTTCCTCTCTCAACCCAGTAAGAATATGATGCATAAGACACAAAAAGAAAACCTACTCAGTCCTTTTAATAGGGCTGGCTCCTGGTGGTTAATATGTAGGGTACATAGAAAGACATATGCAACAACTTAGGTTAAAGTTAAACATATATAAGGTCATTCAACAGCCTCCATTAATATAAAGTTATTCCTAAGCAACAGTTTGAGAAAATATATTGGATTAGGGCAAATTGCGGCTTCCTTTTTGAGTATATAAATGGAATTTTATCAAAACTCTTGCAGCAAAAAAAAAAAGGATGAAATAATCTCAGCCTTTCAACAAGTTTAAGATGCTTGATCAAGGGGGCCTGCATGACAGTAAATATCCTTATCCAAAAGAAGGTGATGCAATGTCATGATCAACATTTTTGGCGCATGTACGGTTAAACAATGTCGATGCTTGCCGCATCTGTTGTGATCTTTTCTTTATTTTCCTTTCTTTTTTTCCTGTTTTCTCAAAAATGTGAAAGAGAGTAGATCTGTGAATTGTGATAGCTCTCTTTCTTGTCCACCACTACAATTTTAGCAGGAAAGCAGTGCCAATGCAAAAGAAAAGAAGTATTTTTCTATACTCAGAAAAATTGTGATAATGCAAGAGAAAGTGAACTTTACATAGCCTTGTTTTTCCATGACTAGATAGAGTACACCGCGTGCTATCACTCAAATAATGATGTCCTCCAATACTGCCCATTAAAAGTATTCTCGTGTTAATAGTGTTTCAGCACTCAATAACCATCCCACTGTAGAATCATATACATTTCCGTATGTACTGCAAAAAAAAAAAAAAAAAAAAACAGTTCATATCAATGGTTGGGATAACCCCTTTTCAGTTTGATCACCTAATAATATTAGTCTGCAAAAATGTCATCAGAAAGTTAGAAACATATGAGGCAGGCTTGGAAATAAATGGTGACAACAGCACAAGGGAAGCCTCCCAAGATCAATGTTTTGTTTTCTTTAAATCACTCATGAACAATTTGGACATGCTAATAAAAAATGGAAATTGTAAGTACAATCCCAGCAACATGTAGTTTTCCACAAGTTGAATTAGACCCAATAACACTGGGGATTACTTGTAAAACTTAATCCTAGAAACTGAAATTTCTCAACAAAGTACAACTGCAACAGTCCAATATCTAACTGCTCCAATAGAGTTTCTATGCGGATAGGGTTTTACATGGGTCCATTTGGTTAAACTGACTCTATACAATCTGATGTAAGCAACGCAAAAAGATTTAGTTGGATTCCTGCACTCGGGACAAAAATTTAAAAAAGAAAAAAGAAAAAAGAGCAAAGACAAATGCAGAGATTGCCTGGTTGAGCATTCTTCTAGCAACTGGCATAATGGAGGCAACCTTTTAGGCGGAGTGAGGTGAAAAAAATGTGCCAAATAAGATGTACAACCACCTTTCATGTAAAAAGTAGATTGCTTTTCTTTTAGAATTGTGATGTGATGACATATATCATCTCTCAATCACGATCATTCAATGGACATGATTTGGCCATGTAAGAGATCACTCATTTACAGGCACTTTCATCAACCAAGAAAATAGGTAATGAGATAGGCATACAGGCATTAACTTTGTATACCATTTCAGTGGCTTAACTTCACTTCCTGGCACTTTTTGGTGGTACTGGAATCTATAATTTGCATGTCTACTTATATTATCTTTATCTACCTCTAGATGGATTTAATTATATGAATAAAGCAAACAACTCCAGTAGATAGAGGTAAATTTTTTTCTATTGAACTATAAGAAAGAATAGTAACTAACACTTTGTTGGTTGTCTAGTCCGCCCAGGACGGATGGTAAAACATTCTGTCACGGGACTAAGACATTTGGTTGAGAGTAAGATTCAATCCCTCAGCCTCTTACTCTTCCATTCCCCAGCAATGAAACTTAATTAGTCATTTAGGCTAGTTGTTAAAAAAAAAAAAAAAAAACTTTGTTGTTTAACTTTATAAAATGTTCTTTTGTTTCACAATAGAAAAAACTGAAAGCAAGATTAATAAGCTAACCAAATGAAGACGACGTAATTGTTCTTAGTAAAAAATAAATCATACTTTAAGTAGCATTTACAGTTAAGGCTACACTTTTTAGGCTCTGAAGTAACCCAAGGGCCAAGAGCATGTGTGCAATGTTGAATACATATGTTGATAAGGCAACCCCACAGAACAACCCAATATGCTCCTATAATGCTCACACAATAATTGATCCTGACTCACAATTCAGAGAGCAAACAAAAATAATGAATAAAACAGCAAATAACACTTGCAGTTGGAATCATATTTCGGCTGGAAGAGGACTTTGAATTTCTCATTTGCATCGACATTGATTGAGGTCAACATGATTGTCGGCACACCTCCTGCAATCTAAGCCTATACATATATATATTAATTATCTTTTTCATGTACCTCTCTATACTAATTAAAATCTCACAATTACATAACTAAAAATGATAAGACAATCGGAAAAAAAAAAGCATGAAATAAAAAGTTGTTATATGTTTAACATCACAGGCATGACAACCAGTTATGTAACACCAGACTGACTGATCCCATTTACAGCAATTTTAAAGGGTTGCAGCTGACCTAGTTGAGCTGCAATGCATATATGTAGTAGCTATAGGGGCATGATATAATTAGAAAAGTTAAATTTCTTTAGGACTTGATTGATTGTTATAAATTCTCTGAAAACAATCAAAGTTTTGCAGATAATTGCTGTTCTACTTTCTATTAACATGATCTGCAGCTAATTGAGTTCACTATCCTGATTTAGAGCCCGAATTAAGAACAACCGACGTTTGATAGAGCAAATATCCAGATAACAAATAAACCCTATATTCACAAAAAGAAAAAAAATTTGACTCTGGGGCCTAATTGAAAGAGACATATGTATACATACAAACCATCCATGGTACAATTATATACGCACATACATATATGTATACGTATACATATGCGTGTACAAAGAAAGAGAAGAGAGGCGTACCTATGTAGCTATGGTAGAAAAGCACCGGCATTACTACTGTTCATCCACTAACGGCGTCGGCAAGGTAGTATCTAGCAGGTAAAAATTCTTACAGAAACACCCCTTATTTTATATCTAAGAGACTCTTAAATCACTGCTTCTTTTTCTGTTTTCTTTCATGATCCTGCTATTTTTTTTGAACAACTAGATGAAGTGACTAATTCAACACCATAAGAGGCAGGGAGGGAAGGGTTCGATTACTGCTCTCCACAAAAAATGTCCACACTTTTACCATTTGGATTACTAGTGGGGAACATAACCCTATTATTTTAGAGTAGAACATTTCATGTTAAAATTTGTTAAAAAAAAAAAGCTATAAAAAGGTGGTTTAATGACAACTTCTCTTCAAAGGTATTTTGAGGTAAGTTATTTGGAAGAATTGTTCCCAATTATACAGTGAATGAGCATTTAAGTCCTTTAATCTTTCTATTAACCAAAAAATTTGTTAAAAAATTTAATAAAAAATATTAATT
Organism: Mallotus japonicus; assembly: GCA_949634005.1. Lineage (NCBI taxonomy): Eukaryota > Viridiplantae > Streptophyta > Magnoliopsida > Malpighiales > Euphorbiaceae > Mallotus > Mallotus japonicus. The sequence continues at coordinate 12,071 of CATIWK010479432.1, forward strand.
TAATTATAAAATAATTTAAACTTTTAAATTATATTTAAATATGTAATTTATGTATAAATGTTTTATTTGTTATTTCATATTAAAAAATGTATGGCAATCATGGATGATTTTGAAAGGAGTAAATTGCTGGCTTGCTGCTCTTTTGGGGCTGAAGTGTAATAATAGTTAAAGTTGAAGGAGGTTTATGTAATTATTCCAAAATATAACATGCAATTATGTAGAGGAAGATAATCGAAATTTTATCTTTGAGCTGGGCGGAGCGACGTGTCAACGCCTAATGGCTGTAGCTGCTCTGGCGCTAAACCAGCATCTACTCTGCTTCTCAAATTCTTCAAGAACAAGAACACCATCAACACCATGTTCATGGTTACTTCACAAAACAAGCTTCTTGGTTCTTCAAAGAAAAGCTTACCTCTCTTTAACTTCTTTCTCATCATCACCATCACCATCACCATCACCATCACCATCATCATCTTCTTCTTCTACTTCTCAGTCACCTGAAGCCAATGCACAGACTGCAGAGTCTTGTGTCAATTTGGGTCTTTCCCTGTTCTCCAAAGGGCGGGTATTGCATATCCTCTCATTCTTCCTTCTTATTCATATCTGGGTTTGTTTTATTTTTCGTGATTCTTGATCAATTTGTGCAAAGTTCAAATTTTGCTATTTTGGCTTCTTTTAGTTTTGTGTATCTTTGTAATGGATAATGCTTCTTTACTTTCTGCCATTGAAATGATTGAGAACTAAGGAGAACTTGAAATCTATCTTCTTGCTTAATTTGTGGCCACATTTCTTTTCTAGCTCCTATTTGGCAACTATTTTATGAAGCCTGCTAATTTCTTTTGTGGTTGTGGAGAATATTGATTAACGTAATTATAATTAAGACAAGTCAAGGTATTTCGCATTGTGGCTATGGAAATGAATGGTCTTTGTTACGATGAATTTTTCAGGTTAAAGATGCTTTGGTCCAGTTTGAAACAGCACTTACTTTGGATCCCACACCTATAGAGGCTCAAGCTGCATTATACAACAAAGCTTGCTGCCATGCCTACCGGTAATATTTCTTTTTGAATTGGCTTCTTTTTTTTTTTTTTTTTTTTTCAATTTCTGATTATTCTCTGCAATTGAATTGCTTGTTTTAGTTAGATGTGATACTACTCAGCTGCTTTGAATTGGTTAATGTCTCAACTACTTGTACCCCACTCTGCAAATTAAAACACAGACAATGAGTTGCTGAAAGAGTTTGATTTGCATATGTCTTGGAGAAGTTATATTCTGTCTGTGTTACCCCTTTTAAGTGTGAATGTATATTCATCATTGCTCTTTTGAGCTGATTGGCCTTGTATTTCATCTTATCTTGAGGAAGAGGTGAAGGAAAGAAAGCTGCTGATTGCCTACGTACTGCTTTAAGGGAATATAATCTCAAATTTGGCACCATTTTGAATGATCCCGACTTGGCTTCCTTTAGAGCTTTGCCTGAGTTCAAGGAATTGCAAGAAGAGGTCTTCACACTGTCTTTGCTTCCTTAGATATGCTAAGCTGCTCTTTTTACCTCCAACCTGTCAGATTTTAAAATTGTATACATGTGTACCATTCATATCCCACTTCTTTACAGGCTAAGCTGGGAGGGGAAGATATAGGCTACGGTTTTCGTCGAGACCTCAAACTTATTAGTGAGGTTCAAGCACCATTTCGTGGGGTTAGGAGATTTTTTTATGTGGCCTTATCTGCAGCTGCTGGAATTTCATTGTTCTTTACAATTCCAAGGCTCTTTCGTGCAATTAAAGGTGGGGATGGTGCTCCAGATCTCTGGGATACTGCTGGAAATGCTGCTATAAATATTGGGGGTAAAAACTGGAACCTGTCCTTGAACTTTAAAGAAAACTGAGTTGTAATTGATGTATACGGTCATTTTTGAGCCAGCCTTGGCAAGCTTTTACTCTTACATATTGCTCTATCTTTTGACTCACATGGCCCATTATGGCACTAAATGTTATTATTGGCAGTAGGCTTTTAAATTTGCTTCTTGAAATGACTAAGGTTTTTTAATCAGCAATTTACAGGCATCATTGTTCTTGTGGCCCTATTTTTCTGGGACAATAAGAAAGAGGAAGAACAAATTGCACAGATAACTAGAGATGAAACTCTGTCAAGGTTGCCTTTGCGCCTTTCCACCAATCGGGTTGTGGAGCTTGTGCAGCTTCGTGACACTGTTAGGCCAGTGAGTATTAGAAAACTTCTTTTCCCCCTCACTCATTTCTTGCATTTCAAATGCATTCATTATGTGATTGCCTTGCCTACATTGTTAAAATAGAGTATTATCAAAAAAAATAAAAATTCAATTCTAGCTTTAAGAATTAGTTATCAATTTCCATTTCAAGTGAGGATATGAAAACTCGTTTCCCATTTTAGCATAGAGCAAATGTCAGGTTTTTCACAAATAACGAATCTAGTGCAAAATTTTCTGTGATTTTCTCATTGAGTTCAAATCAAGGAATTGCAAGCACTAAAATGGGACAGGTTTTTTACTAGTCAGCCAATTATCTTACTTTCAGGACATTATGAAGCATCTCATCATGTTTGAGAAACATGCTGTCTACTTAGCTGTCTATTTATGGCTTGGAATTAGGTAATTTTAGCTGGGAGAAAGGAGACTGTTTCCTTAGCTATGCAGAAGGCCGAGAGGTTCCGCACTGAGCTCCTTAGACGAGGTGTTCTTTTGGTTCCTGTTATATGGGGTGAAGTTAAAGAACCAGAAGTGCAGAAGAAAGGCTTTGGTGTTCCTGGTAAGGCAGCTGCTGCTCTTCCTTCTATTGGGGTAAGACACAAATTTCCTTACTATTTTTCCCTTGGATTCCTTATCCTATGTGAAGTGCTAGAACCATTTCACTCTGTTCTGTTCTTGACATAAAATCTGATGGCACAATCATAGGAAGACTTTGAGAAACGCACTCAATCTGTAATTGCAAAATCAAAGTTGAAAGCTGAAATTCGCTTTAAAGCAGAGATTGTTTCACCAGCAGAATGGGAAAGGTCAGCTGCTACTCTATTTTTATTTTTTCTCTTTTTCCCTGTTGATTTAAACTTGCTGTGACAAAGGGGCCAGTGGCCATATCTGAGTATAGGCATGCATCTTATCATGCTAATAACTTTTTTCAGTGCTTATATCCTGAACAATTATATTTTCTTTTGTATGCAATATAATCTTGAAGTTTTCAATCTGTTGTCATAGTTTGTCTTGGTTCTAGACTTGTAGTGTCATCCAGTTAATTTTTTCCAAACTCATATAGGTGGATAAAAGATCAGCAAAAGTCCGAAGGAGTTACTCCTGGTGAGGATGTTTACATAATACTGCGCTTTGATGGTCGGGTTCGAAGATCAGGGAAAGTAAGTATTCATAGGATCAACTGTTGTCTTTGTGAGGAAAACTTGAAATTCGTATTGATTTAATTACTGCAAGTAAAGATTTAAATTCTAGCAACACTTTGAATCCTTAAGTTGATTCTGGCATTTCATCTCTTTTATCACCTACATAGGAGGAGTATGATTTTCATATAGAAGTTAGCAAAAGCTAATACCTGAACATGCAAGAGTTTGGTTGAATTGAATTCTTGTAAAATCATATCACCTTTTCTTTTTAAGTTGAAAGAATTGAATTTTAATAACTACTGCATCACAAACATGAGAATCATCTAAATAAAAATTCAATTGAATTCTTGTATTTTTAAACTTCCTGCATACGCTCATAAAGATCTTAATAGCTAGTAGAATTTTGACAAGACTGAAAATTTTTCCCATGTTTCGGCATTGTCACTAACTTCAACATGACTGCAGGGTATGCCCGATTGGCAACAAATTGTGAAGGAGCTGCCACCAATGGAAGCATTGTTAAGTAAGTTAGAAAGATAGAAGTTCCTGTCTCCGCCAAATCTTCTTGGAAGTATTTTTTTTTTTTTTTTCTTTTTTAACTGGGGGGTCAAGATCCTTCTAATTTTTTGTCTAATTATTAATCACATTGTAAAGTTTATGTAGCAAAAATCGAAAAGAAAAGGAAATGAATATTGGTAACTGGAAAATGCTGTTGTACTTCATAAATGCAGCTGTATGGTATAGCTGAGAGTTTTATTTATTTTTCAGTTTAGAACATGGTGTCCCTAAACGCTACGCTATTTCCTTTTCGAGAACTATGCTACTCTGCTCTAGGTTTGATCCCATCATAAAGAATATAATCTCATTCTCCCAAGCATATCGAATACAAGATTTCGTATGCCAATAGCACCGGTTAAAAATCACACACACAAAAGCAAAAGCCATTCTTTATTTTGAGAAATGGGGCTCCAGCAGTGCACATATAACAATCTCAAATCAGTTCAAATGAAGTAAGGCATAGAAGACCTTTGACACATGCCATGGAGTAGCCTTTGAGTACCATCATGTGAGGCTTAGGATGGCAAAAAAGAAAATCCTAGCCGAGCGACGACTGCGCCGCATATTTTTGTATTAGTGTCCTTTTTATGCTCTCTAGCTACCTGAATCAAATGTTCTGGTGGAGTTTGAGTAAAGATCTATTTTTTTTAACCGGATGAAGTGGTTAATTTCTCACCATAAGGGATGAATAAGGAGAGCGGGAGTTCGAACTTTGTTATCCATACCTTTTACCACTTAAACTATTTATAGAAAACTCTAGTTTGATTAAAGATTTGGTCACATAGTAACCTTTGAAAAAAAAAAGTGCATTAGATACTAGTTTTAGAAGTCCTAGAAAGAAGTTGATTGCAAGTGCCAATGAGGACGGGATCTTGGGGAAGATACTCTTGGAAGAATAGTACACCTTTTTTTTTTTTTTCTTGGTGAATTGTTCAAGGCTTTTAGTATAGGTAGACTCAATTTTAATGAGAATGCAAGCACAAGCTTTTAGGTTGAGCACACATCGGATCAAAAATCGAACTGATAATTTTTTTTTAGTTCAGAAAATTAAAAAAATATTAATCAATTTAATTTTCTAAACTACCCTGTTACTTATCCCTATTAGCTTTCATTCTAGACACTACTAAAGTCTTTGAGGATATATGATGAAGTATCTTGACTCATTTTAATTAAAACTTCCAAAAAGGATTATTGATTTGCATGTTTATTATCACATGTATTTCAACCAGGCTAATCAACCATTATGCTTTGTTTGATCACAATTGTTTTTTTTTCTTTATTGATAGTGTATCAATTTGTCTTTTGGTAGGTTTTGAATAGGTCCATCAATGATCCAAAAACTTTCCTAGAAGCAACTGGCTATGAGTTGAAATTAATTAACAAGCTTCATCAAAAGTCCAGCTGCCCATGTTATTAAAATCCCCTTTACTTCCATTCTTGCATTTAATTAAGTACTATTCTGATTATTAAACCCTTATTATCATAATCCTTAGAAAAAGACAACCGAACTACATGTCGAAGGTTGTTGGACTTGGACGAACCCTGACAATAAAATAAGCTTTTTCTTTAATCTTATATGCCACTGTTAATCAATTGAACTAGTCCCAACTCCCAAGTATTTCTCAGGAATAATCAATACTGAGGCTTCATCATCCAACTAATTACACAACTGCCATCCATCATTTTACTAATTAATCTCCATCCAATTAACTCAATCTAAGGCTTTTCCAAGCATGGCGTTTGCAGTGAAAGGTCCAGGGTAATTTGATCATTTTTCAAGATAAACCCATCATCAAAACCTAATGTCAAGTATACAACAAATCACCAACAAATGCTTTCAAAAAAAAATATTATAAATATTTAAATAAACAAAAATTATTTATAAAAAAATTCAAATTAAAACCGATAAACTAAACAGCGACAGACATCCTTTAACTTTAAGGGATAATTATATTTTTAGTGTCTGAACTTTTTCGTTTTTTCTATTTGAGTGTCTAATCTTTTTTTTTTACAATCAAGTGTCTGAACTTTTGAAAAGTATATCAATATAGTGTCTCTGGCTGATTTGATGCTGACTGTGTACTCAGTCAGATCAAACAAGACCAACTTTTATCTCAGTTATTAA
>CATIWK010479499.1:0-10716 GCA_949634005.1 Mallotus japonicus
TTTTTAAATAAATATAAAATTGATCGAAAAATATTAATTAATGCAATTGAATAGAATTTTATTTTCATTTATTAATTATTTTATACTTATTATAGAAAATATATTTTAAAAGATTTTATATAAGAATAAAAATTATAAATAAAAAATCTTGCATAGTCATATTATTAATAAAATTATTAGTGTTTTAAAATAATATTTTATTTATTTACTTGTGGACAATGTTGACCAACGGCACGCAGCACACTTCTGGGCTCGAGGGCAATTTATCTGGGGTACGAAGCTCAGTTTTGGACCTATACGGCCTTGAGCTGAAAGTTCAGGGCTCGAAATGAACTTTTGTCCATTAATAAAAACCTTTTTTTTTTCCCTAGCATCCGCGGCAAGAGCAGTACAAGAAGAGGCGGCGCTATTAAAGAGAACAGAACAGCCGAAAAAGAAACAGCTCCAACGTAAATCGGCGAGCTCCGAACGGTGCCGTCGTCGTTGGAAACAGAATCTGCGATCGAATATCTCTTGGGCTTGGGTAATCTGTAACTGAAGTAAGTGAAGAAATTAACAATGGAGAAAGCAAATCGGGGGAAAGAGATACCTGAGAATTTGAATTCGAAGAAGAAGCCGTAATGAAGCATCGACATGACATATGCCAAATCTTTTACATTTACTAAAGTTTTGTAAGTAACACTTACTCTCATGGGTTCTCGTCATTTTTGGAATTGAATTGTTTCCATTACAGTTTAAGTGATGGTCTCTTATATCTGATTTGTTTCTTTTGTGAAATTTTTAGAAATTTTGGCGCTTTAGCTGCTGCAAGAAGGTCACTGAATTATCCTTGGAAGTGTTCTTTTAGATCAATTAGAATGGAAAATAATAGCAGTAACGGCAATCTAAGTGTTGAGAATTGTGAGTCAAGAGGTGCTTTCATTGTTCTAGAAGGGTTGGATCGAAGTGGAAAGACCTCACAATGTAGTGGGTTAGTTTCTTACTTGGAGGGTCTTGGTCATCCGACTGAATTATGGCGCTTTCCTGATAGAACTACCAATATCGGACACATGATATCTGCTTATCTTACTAATCAATCCCAGTTGGATGATCACACTATTCATCTTCTTTACAGTGCTAATCGATGGGAAAAGAGGTATGTTTTGCTTTCATTGGCTGAATTGTTGTGAATGTGATGGTTTACAATTTCTGATTGTTAATTGTTCTGTGTTTTCTAGAATGACTAGCTCCAAGCCTCCATGATATTGTCTGCTAAATGTTAAAAATCTCCTAGATATTCCCAGTTGGTTGATTGTAATAATAGGTTAAGTTCTATTTACTTCTTTAGCTCATCATTCATTACAGTTGCAGTGTCCAATTAGCTATTTTTCAGTTGATTTTCTACACCAGCGTAGCCGCTGGTGGCATATGCACTGGGAGGAAATACTAGAATTTATGAGATGTAAAAGTGCAGAAACAAATTAACAAATGCTAGATTTTCCACCCTTCTACCATTTGCTAAATTTGTTTTTTCCAACTCCATCTTTTTAATATTGAAACAAATTTTGAAAGGTAAGAGGATGCTTTTTCAACTTTCATGTGTGAGATCATCATTTTGTGAATGGTATTGTATTAAAAGCCCGATTTCCATGTATTTTACTCCGTATTTTGAGGAACATATGCTTATTTTTTTTATTAGTATTTAGACAAGTTTTTTTACTAGTTTTAACTGCTTCTTTCTCTCAGGTTGTGAATCTTGTGATCCAAAGTCACAAGACATTGATTTTAAAATTGACATTCTTAGGCCAAAAAAGGTGCAAAGTTTGTATTTTTTTGTTTTGTGTGTGCCTTCTAGGATCTAAGCCTTACAAACTACATAAGAAACTCTGAAGGTGGAAGCTTGGTGCCTGATTAAATGTTTGATGCAGTAGTTTTGTTCCATTGGTTGGACATGCCAATGTCCCATTGCAATGAGTTGTAGTTTGCAAGCCAGGACAATTGAATGTTGAATGATTGTTTGATGCATCTGGTGGTGTTGATGGAGGTGTTTGGTCTGTACCACCAGAGATATAGCCAAACAAGCCTCAAGAGTTGGAAATTGTCTGGCAGCCTTTCCATTGGTCGATGGATAAGGCTTTCTGCAACATAAAAGTCAGGGGTTGGGACTATTTATGTTCTTGGGGCTGAATGATGCTTCAGTTTCATTGACCAGAAGGCTCAAACTATTAGATGGAAACTCTGTAATTTCCATTTAATTTTTCAGGAAAGTTGAAGTTTTAATTGTAGGATCATAAAAAATTGTGTTCCCAATATGATAGATTCTGTATAATTTCTATGCATGTTTCACGTTTTGTAAGTCCTTTTACCTGAATGAACATTTGACTGCTCTTTTATTCTGTTATTTTAGAAAAGGGAGAAATGTAAAATAAAAAAAAGAAAAAAAGAAATAAGCTAGTGCACAAGTTATGCAGTCAGGAGTATTAGAACATTTTTTAGATACATGCAATAATTTTGCAGCTCATTGATGGAAACTAAGCTGAAAAGTGGAACCACTCTCATTGTTGACCGTTACTCATATTCTGGAGTTGCTTTCTCGGCTGCCAAAGGACTTGACTTTAAATGGTGTAAGGTGAATACAAGCTCAAAGATGGTTAGAAAATAGCACTTTTGTTCTTAGAAAATGAGGTTTCTGCCTTTTATCATTTAGTTAGTGAATGAGGTTATTCTCTTGCAGGCTCCGGAGATTGGGCTGCTGGCTCCAGATCTGGTACTGTACCTTGACATACAGCCTGAGGTATGTTCTCCATTCTATATAGTCTTCCAAGGTTAGCGAAGCAAAACACATAGACCATGGCCATGTTTTGTAAATGTGGGTGCGCTGTAGTAGCTAACTGCTTCAATTTCTTTTCCACCTGATGGTTTTTGCTGTCCTCTTGCTGTCCTCTAATCAAAGGTTTCAACTGGTGTTTCATGATAAAGAGAAACGTTTTATGCTTTGAATTTCCTGTCCCAAATCAATTAGCTTTGATGATATTGATATTAATTGAGCATTTGCATTTATATAAGAACAAATAAAATAATAATTTCATTAGCCTTTCTTATCACTTGACAAAAGGACAGGTTCTGTTTGTATGTAAAAGATCTCAAGGGAGTCAAGTAAGAATAAGGTAAAGGAATATCTTCAACACTCTTGTTGTAATCAGTGTTGCAGATACACGTGTATATATTTTGATAATGATCGTGATGAGGTACTTAATGCTCTAAAACATATACTTGCCTAGAGACACATGCACATGCACACATTCAAGTGGAAAGCACTTGCACATACGCACCTTTTGAATTTTTTTTCTGGTCTGATTGACTCACGAAACTATGTTGTTATGTTGGCATCACCAGAAAGCAGCAGAAAGAGGAGGCTACGGTGGTGAAAGATATGAGAAACTAGAGTTTCAAAAGAAAGTTGCTGAATGCTATCAGGCCCTCCGTGATTCCTCGTGGAAGGTAAATTTGTTCTTTATCTTCTATAATTTTGCACTAGGAAATCTGTGCAGTTGCCTTCCAGATGTGATTCTATCTAGTGTATCTTTCCTTCAATCTCAAGACTGGTTTCTGGTATTCTATGTGTCGTTGTATTATGTTTCTGCCTTAATTTTGATATTGATATAAATTGTAAATAAACTGTATTTGATAGCGCTAGTCTACTGAAGTCATTTTTGTACTAATGTCTTTTGACTCTTTTCATTTTGATGGACTTTTTTTGTCTCCACTTTTAAAAATTCAAAGAATTTAAATCCTTTGTTGGTTGATAAAACCGCCCATATTTGCTAGAAATGTTTAAATTGCCAATCCATGAGTGCTACAGTAGCAGCCCTCATTACCCCTTTGCTTAGCCTGTTTTTGTTGCCATATCTTCCTTTCTTCGGTCAAGTGCTAAATTTGGTTTCTGATTTGATTGCAGATCATAGATGCATCCCAACCAATGGAAGAAGTTTCAAAACAACTCCAGGAGATTGTGTTGGATCATGTTGTGGCATCAAAAAAGGGGAGACCTCTTTCTCACCTGTGGCAATGCTAATAGTCTTTACTGTCAAGAGGAGTGAAATTAGACGGCTGCAATTTTAACAAAAGTTTGTCCCAAGTATTTAGAAGTGTTAGTTGTGTGTGATATATAAATTAGACGTCTATAATTAGCATCAGAAAACTGCTGAGTCTTTGTTCTTAGTTATTAAGAATACCCTCTAAAAACTCATAATTGATTTGGCACACACAGATTAGTGAAGCTTTTATTTATCCGATTTGATTTATCAATTGGCATGGTTCTGCGATTTGGCATCAATTCAAACTCAAAGTAGTTCCCAGTTCAGACATGAGCAAGCAATAGAAAGACAATTCCAAGGCATTGCATTTATATATATCACATACCGATCTTTTTTTTCTACAGAGGGTACTGCAATATAGCCATAACCAATATAGTGTTCAATACCTGCTTTGAATCCTTAGCTTTGGATTGCAAACAAGATTCCTATATTGCCTCTTGAAATAGTGCTCGATTTGCAGTCAAACGATCTCAGATGCTTTGCTTGGCAAACTGCTTACTGGCCAGGAAGACCTGCCTTATGCTTCTTGCTGATAAAGGATTTAAGTGTCATATATATGTATGTATGTACACTTCAAAGGCTTTTCATATTCAGTGTGCACTCTACTTGATCAGAAGCCTTCCATTCCATTTAGTAATTAGACAATCTTGAAATGAACTGCAAAACAAGAAACAAAAAGAAGGTTGGAGGAATATCCTAAACTAAAGAACCTAAAGGCATGCAAATAAGCATTAAGGACAAAAGAGGTCCTTGAATCACTTAGCCATGGCAATAAAGATATCAGTTTTACATTAGCAAATTTTATTCAACATTATTTGTCTGGACTACTATTAGGTAAATCAACTTTTAATCATTGTGGATCCTGCCATATAAATGGAGTGCAGACTCTGCAATATATTGCTGTAATCCACCATAAATCTGATCTGGGTCAGAAATTTTTCAAAGATGTATCCATTACAGAAGACTAAAATAGTTATTTCGAACATTCATAATGTTAACATGCACTACTTGTTTGTATCTTAAAACCACAGATTGCAAAGTCAAAATTTGGTTGTCAACAAAGAAACATGAGCATTACAGCAAATCAACTCTAAAGGGCTTATCCTCTGTCACGATCACTTCTGTGTAAGCCATTTTTTTTTCCACAACAATTAACTCTGAAAAGGGCTTCTGAACATTACACCAAATCCTAAATGCTTTTAGATTCATTAATGCTAAAAGGTTTTGAGTTGCTATTGTAGAAAAATTGTGTGTGATCTCAACTTAGTATCCAATAAGTGCTACTCTTACCTTTGTCCCCATATATATATCTATTTCCGTACACACATGTATATCTGTACACACAAAATTAAAACGGTTAGACTAATTTTTATTTAATTATAATTATTTATATATATTAGATATTAAATATATCAATGATAATATATATAAATGATTATAATTAAATAAAAATTAATTTAATAATTTTTATTTTATTTATATAGATACACATATTTATACTTACTCTCATCTTAGAATCCTTAACTCTGACAACATTCAATTTGTGGGTGTGCTATGTTTTTGTCGCCCACGTTTTATAATGCAACAAAATTATTGTTTGAACTTATTTGGTAATTTGTTAAAAAAATTACCTATTTAATAATTTTGCAGTCACGTTGAGTAAAACTCTTGTGACAATTTTCCCATTTTATCCGTCCATCCTTCACATTCCTTCTTGGAAAAAAAAAAAAAAAAGCTTAATACATATTTATTCCTTCTTAAACATATTTTGTCAATTTACTCTTTTAATTATTTTAACACCTCAATTTGTTAAAATTATCATTTATAAATATTTTTTATTTAAATTAGATATTTAAATAGTTTCATTTTAATTTATAAAAATTCATTCGAACACTTCAAATAATAAAATAAAAAATCGATAAATTCTTTTTAATAAATTCAAGTATCTATATAATTATTTTAAAATTAAGAAAATAAAAAATGTCAAATACAGAAACTTGCATATTGCATATGTATTGAAACAAAAAAGATTCTTATGCATCTCTTTTTTGAAGAATAGATTCAAAATTAGTCAAAGCGGGCGGTGCTTAGGGGTAGTGACATGCTATCTAAACAATATCTTAAACGGAAGTTTGGTGAACCTTATTGACATCAAATTTAATATATAAAATTTATTTGTCCCCAAAAGATTCAAAAATCCTAACTCTAATTATTCCATACATTTGTGTATTTCTCTATACATCCTTAGATAATGAGCCCTAAATATGTATTGAATCCATTTATTCCCAATCACAAGGAAATGTGACATCCTTGAATGTATACTAATATTATATGTAGTTTAATTGAGAAATATAAACTAATTAATTAATTAAAAAAGTGTACACTTTGTCCTCTATTTCTTTTTTCATAATACATTTACAACCACCTATTTATATAAATTTATCATTTATCCTTTGTATATCTAATTTTACCAAATTAATACATCATCTTTTATATAGCCTATTCTATAAACACATGTATTTGCACAAATTTGGCACTTTACTCCCTTTGTATTTGTATGAATTTGCCACTTTGCCATTATGTATATGTTGATGTGTCATTCTACATGTCTTACCAACAGTGCAGATAAGTGTTTATATAACAGACTATGAAAAAGTTGAGGTGTTAATTTGGCAAAACTAAAAATTCAGAAGGCAAAATAACAAATTCAAGCAAATACAGGTAGCTGCGGAAGTAATATGCCTATTTTGTTACAATTATCTTCCATGCTTTTATTTATATTTTATTGAATAACAGAATATATAACTTCACCCCTAAATTTTAGATAATTGACTTTTAATATCCTTCAACTTTTATTATAATACTTTTAAACTTTTATTTAAACTTATCTCATCTTTAATTTGTGTTTTCCAATTCTAGTTAAATTATGCAATAACATAATGGATAAAAAGTTGATTTCAAACACTATTAAACATATAAAATGCTAAAAATGAGTTTCAAAATAATAAAAAAGATTAAGAAAATGAAATTAACAAGTTGAAAAGAAAAATTCTTCTTCAATCATAATATTTTTCAAATTAAATATTATTTTAGTACACATAATTTTTTGTATTTGTATAAATTTTCACTTATAAAATACATCATGTATTATAGGTGTTAATAATTTAAAATAAAAATTTAAAATTACATAAAAAAAATAACAAAATTGAATAGTGTTAAAAATTAATCATGGCAAGTTTAGGGGGTAAAACTATGCATCTGGTCTACAATGAATCCATGCATCTCTATTTTTGTTCACATGAAGGGAGGTGGACAACCACTAACTGGAAAGTAAAATATCAGTAATTTAAAATTTTCTAAATAAATTTATGTACTTTTAATTTCTAATGAATTGAACTTTTAAATTTAAAAAATTAAGAAACTCACTCATTTAAATTAATTTTCCTTCCAGCAAACATTTTAATCAGTTATTAGTATTTATATATTTGATTAATGAATTTATAATTTGACTAATCTAAAATTTAAATAAATATATTTTATATTTGAAATTTTGTTAAAAAATATTTTCTGTTGTTTATTAACGTTTCCTGCTTTTATCAATATAATCAGAATTAAAACGTTAATTTACTTAAATTAACCATAATTGAACACTACTTTTTATTTTACCAATTTATGAATTTTATTATTAATTTAATTTTAAATAATAAATTTAACTTAGAAAAATAATTGATAAAAGTCTTTTTAACATATTATAATTTACATGAGTAATATTTTTTTATCATTAATTTAAGAGTAATGTTTAAATTTATTTTAATGTATAACAATTAAATGAATGAGCTACAATTAGACAATTTATATATTTTTAAAAATTAAATTATATACATAAGCTATAAAATTTTATAAGAGTTACTAAGATAAAAGATAAAAATTTATTATTTAAAAAAACACAAAAGGGTCAGTGTAGAAGATTGAAGAGGTCATTTCCACTTATATAGCAAGTCCTAATTTTATTTTCTAAGGACTTTTTTAAAAAAAAGAAATGTGAAAAGTAATACAAAATTTTTTCACGTTAGGTGAAAGTATACAAATGGGTCAAGCATGTGGTACAATAGTCGATAAACTCACATGATGAAAGTAATATAAAATTAACCAAAAATCTACCAATTTGATCTCTAACCAACTTAAAACATTAAATTATTGAGTAAAAGTCTCTAATTAGCTTATAAAACACTTAATCTTACATTTTACATATTTAACCAATATAAGATTAATTATTTTTAACACTTTTCAACTTTCATACACTCCAAAAGAAGACTTAAGGCCTACAAAATTAAAGTACTGCTATTACTATAATATAATAGAACTAATCAAAATTAATTCATAAGCCATATAGGATGCTTCTAGGGCCGTAAATGAGTTGAATAGTTCAGTGTTCAGCTTAATAAAAATTTGTTTAAACTCATATATTGAAATTCATTTAATAAACAAGCCGAGCTTAAACAATATAAAATTCAGCAATCAAGCTCAAATATAAGCTCGCGAGTCAATTTAATTTTAGATATATAATATATAAATTTATATTGTAAAAAATATTTTAGATAATATATTATTAGAATAAAATCATAATTTTTATTAAATATATCATTATTAATTTAGTAAATAATTTATATTCAATTTTCTAATGTATAATTTTAATTTATAGTTTGTATTTTTTAAATTTTTTTAGACTCATTTAAATTCGTGAACACTGAGTGACATAACTAGATCGGATCGATTATAAACAAATCATGTCCAAACTAGCCAAAACTCATTTCGTCTCAATTACACCCTAAATGCTTGGAATAACATTTTTCTATAGGTTAATTGTAGAAAAATACATATATATAAATTTTGGTGGTTTTTATAATTTAATTATATCTTTTTAATTTTAACAAATTAATACACAATTTTTTCAACCTTTTGTAATTTTATACACCGGTTGAAAATCCAACAAAATTTTGTTGATGCGGCAATAGAAATATTTTGAGCTGGTCTATGTTGTTGCCACATCAAGCGTAGTGTTTTGACTATTTTGCAAACAATGCACAACCTTATCATTTTTAACTGTCATCAAGTTAGTTTTGGAACCGTTTTCTGATAAATCTGAACAGTTGATTAGTCTAAATAATTCGCAAGTTCTCTTTTCTCGTAACATCAATGAAAGGATTCCAAACTTTTAGCTACGGGTTTGGGAATTGCTAGACCAAAGACTTGGACAGATACTTGGGTATGTCCCTCCTACATTCTAGAATTACACAACAAAGTTGTAGTGGTATCTTGGAGAAGGTTCAACGAAGATTGTCCAGATGGAATGGGGCTACATTATCTTTAGTTGGAAGAATCACGCTAACTCAACAGGTTTTAGCGAACATTCTGATACAACCAAACTTCCAGCTCATGTTTGTGTCCAAATAGAAGAATATCTAGTATCGGAACTTTAATTAAAAACATAAGTTTAGTATTAATAAGTTTTGTCTTATTTATAAAAAAACTCTCTTTATATATATATAATCACTTTAAAGTCTTTATATTTATTACATTGTTTCATCTAATTTATTTTTCAATTATATATAAATACGTGTATATAATTAATTGAAAACTTTAATTGTTTACGTTTATATTCATATTTTTTTGTTGGATTTTATACTACTTTATCTTATTTGGCTAATAATAATGAAATTGTCGTTTGATGTAAAAAAGTATTCTATTTTTCAATAATTTCATTTTATTACATGGAAGAAATTTATATATGTACATGATATTTCTCATTTTTATTAAAATCTATTTTAAAAAATATTTATGTTTAGCTGATATTATAAATTTATATTTTTTATACTTTACAATTTTTTTTATCAAACATATGTTAAGGTTTGGTTTTTCACGGTAAAAAGAAAAGCGATTATAAATACTAATTAATAAAGCTAATGTGCTAGTTCTTAGAACTTTTTTTAATTGGTATATTTCTTTTATTTTTTTAAATGATGTAAATAGTTTTTATACTATAATAAATACTACTAGTTGATCAATCTATTTAATTATCTTCTAGTTTTAGGAAAAAATTACAATGTATTAGCATATGAATTTCTATTCTAATTGACTAAATATATGGATTTAGTATCATATTATAAACACTATAATGTAGTAAATATTAAAATAATAAAATAATCTAATGTGAAATGACAATCTAATCAGTTTAGATAAAAAAAAAAATAGAACTACTCTTAATGATAAGGTAAATATAATAAGAAATAAAAAATAACATGAGATAAGTATAATAAGAAAATAGAATAATCAACATATGATGAAGACATATATATAAAAGTAGGTAAAGATCATTATATCAACAAATTGTTTTAAGATCAAACAGCAATGGAGCAACAATTTCAAATTCTCCGGACCCGTCTAAAAATGTCGGAGATTTAAAAATCAAGGCTCCGGAATTGCTCCAAATTTTCGGTTTGGAGATTAAAATTTTCGGTTCAATTCGGTTCGGAGATCGGTTATTCTCCAAATTAAAATTTTCGGATCAAATCGGTTCGGAGATCGGTTCTTCTCCAATTTAAAAAATAAATAAATATAAAATTCAAATTAAACTACGAAC
>CATIWK010479548.1:0-13687 GCA_949634005.1 Mallotus japonicus
TTTTTTTTCCTTTAAACTTTCATTTTCTTTCTTTCTTTCTAAATTACTTGTTAATTTCTTATTCATTGTTACTTTATTTTTCTATTTTCATAGGAGAAAGAATGAATTTGGACTTAGAGCTATGGTGTAATAGAGAGGGAAAACATAAGCTCATGGTGTGAATGTACGCAATACTGACTGATATATTTGTGTAATTTACACAGAATAATACACGACCTAGAAACACGGCATTGAAGCCGTGTAAGCTTCCATGAGACACGGCTAACACGGCTTAAAGTCGTGCCTTCCTTCATATAGCATGGCTTAAAGCCGTGTGATCCACCCGTGTTAACTTCATTCAAACACAGCTTGAAGCCGTGTTATAATTCATCAAACATGGCTTGAAGCCATGTTATCCTTCATCAAACACGACTTGAAGCCATGTCACCCTTTCACCAAACACGGCTTCAAGCCGTGTTAACCTTCACATCACACGGCATGATGCCGTGTGACATGCCACAAGCAACACGGCATCATGCCGTGTAAACACTTCCCAAAACACAGTTTCCAACTGTGTTTTACTTTAATGTCGTGTTGGTCCCACGGATACATGTCACGGCATTATAGGCCAGTTTACCTGTTTTTTGATCCATGTCATTTTTAGTCTTCTATAAATCTTCACTTTCTTAACCTCGCCTCCATCTTTTCTTCTACATCTTCTTTTCTTTTCAATATTTTTCTCTCACACTTTCTTCTTAATTTCTTTTCTCTTTTCTCAAATCCTGTCAGAACTTTTTCTTCTCTATTTCTTCACCACCTATCTCTATTTTCTTTTTCCTCTCCACTATGGGAAAATCTACAGCCTCAGGGAAAGCTTCGTCTTCATCAAGACCAAGGACTCGATCGATAACATCGCCTCCACCTTCTCGTAGTACTCAAGCACCTGTGCCTTCGATTCCATCTTCCTCACGTCCTGATCCAGGAAATCACACTGGTTTGTCTCACCCTTTGCTTCAATTCACCAATCCTGATTTTAGAATAGCCTGTACCACTATGTTTCCCCTTCCAATTTACCCTTCTTATCATATTATGTTAGGAGAATTAGCTACTGTCTGATTACATGACAAAATTTTAGGGATGATTAATAATATGCGGTGGGAAAATTTTATGTGAATTGAGGAACTTGTTTTCCATGAATTATTTTTAGAATTCCTCTCCACATTTACACTTAATTGTAGTGATCCTGTTGATTACACCGAGCAGAAAGTAGTGCTTTTTCATTTAGGAGGAAAGAAATTCTATTTGTCCTTGAATGACTTTGCTGTTCATTGCGGTTTCTATAATGGTTTGTCTGTCACTAGTGGTACCTTTGATTATGCATTATCTATTCATGAACCTGTGCATTACCATCAGTATTGGAGTGAAATAATTCATGCAGAAGCTGCACAACAAAATTATGATCCTAGGCTTTGCAAGAGTACTAATATAGCTAGACCTGAATTACGATACTTGCATCATTTGATTGCTAGAACTATCTGTAGTCGGAGAGAGAGTACAGGCTGTGTCACACAGAGGGATTTATTTTATCTTCGCTGTTTGGATAAGGGTATAGTTCCTCATCTAGGATAGGGATTTTCTTTCTATATGGATAATATGTCGAGGAAATCTAAGGGAGCCTTGTGTGGAGGTTCATATGTCACTAGGCTAACTAAAAATTTAAAGGTTTTTTATTCCATTCCCAACCTCAGACAGTTGTGTACTATATTGCCTTTTAATGTTACTGTTTTGAAAAAGATCAGGGTAGTCACTATTAGGGATAGTAAGTATGTTTTGATTACTACTCCAGCTGAGATAGGCAGTCAAGAGTCACGTCCTCAGCAGCGGCATACTGCTGCCCCACGATCTCAACCTTCACAAGCTACTCACGCTGCTAAGCCTCCCTCTCATGATGCTGGCCCTTCTTCTCACACTGCAGGGCTTTCCACTTACTTTTATCCTCACCATCTTGAGACTACTCTGCAGTACCACACCGATCTCATGCACTGGATGGCTGATGGTCTTTCGAACCTCTGTCAAATTCAGGATGTCTCACTTCCTCCACGACCTGTCTTTCCTGGGACCACCACAACTGCTTCTACAGAGGAGCTTCCTGAGGATGATGATCCACTAGATGATGCTGGAATTACACCCGATGATACAGCTCCTATGGAGGACTGATTTTATGTTTTATGTATTCTGTTTTTGGATTCTCTTCTCTTTCTTTTCCTTTATTTTTGGATCTTTTGCTAATTCTGCTTTATGTTTTCTAGTTTACGTCTTATGTTTTTTAGTTTATTTGAATGTTTGCAATCTTTTGGACAACAGCACAAATCAGGGCAGTACCCTCTTTCCCTTCTACTCCTTTCATCATTATTGTTTTTATTTATATTTATCTTGTCATTGAGGACAATGACATGGATAGTGTGGGGGGGTGTTTGGGTGCTTGATAATTTAATTAATCCGATTGTTGGCATTTCAATCTTATTTTATTTATTTTATTTTAGGATTTATTAATTTTTAACTCGTTTCCCCGTATTGTTAATTTGGTTATCCTGAAGAAAATTTCTATTTTAATTTTTTTTATATCCTCTATCACACTTGGGATTATATTAGTTTATAAGCTTGTTTCTTGATTAATTACTGAAATATCGAATGATTTATTATTAATGAAGATAGTTGTACATAATCTCTATATATGAAAAATTTAGTTTTTATAACCTAAGCATGAACTTAGAGATTGAATTTGAGCATGATTTTAGGAGAGAATGCATGATAGTTTGTAATTTAAAAAAAAAGAGGCAAGATGGAGTGTAAAACGCACTTGCCTAATTTTTGTTTTGCAAAAACTTAAGACGAGATGGAGCGTAAAACGCACTCATTTTTTAGCAACGAAAGAAAAAAAATGGTGAGATGGAGCGTAAAACGCACTCACCAAAGCCAAAGGCAAATGAAAAGAAAAGATGTTGTGAAATGGAGCGTAAAACGTATTCACAACCAATTTTTGTTTTTCAAAAGAAAAAAAATTATAAGCTTAAATGCTCTTCTTCTAGTTTATGTTCATTGGATTTCAAAGAGTTATGTGCTTGGGTTATGATTAGTAAATTATTCATATATATTGTATTTTTGTCAAACTATCTTCTTTAGTAAATATGTTTCGGACTCGGTGTTATTAGGTTTCTTGTCTTAGAAGCTGAATGACTTAGGTTGTGATTTGAGTTTATTGTTTTCAAAGTTGGTTTTTGCTTGAGGACAAGCAAAGCGCCAGTGTGAGGGAATTTGATGTGTAAATTATTTACGTATTTTAGAGTTAAATTTTAATAAGTTTTAAATAAATAATAAATTAATTAATGTTGTTTTTAGGTATAATTGGGCCATTAATAGAGTTTAGGGATTTATTTGAGTTTTTAGTTTATTTGATTTGCTTTTGATGAATTTTAACTTTTTTTTATCTTTTATTTTATAGTGGGCCCATATGGTTGACTACAAGTGGGCTAAGAGGACAAAAAGCTCAAATTGTCGAGGAAATATAGCTAAGCCGTGTTAGGCGCCATGAAAGCCTCAAAGATTGAAGACATCACACGGCATGAAGCCGTGATCCTAAGCCATGTTTGATGGTTGTTCCTGGTTCCGCATGTTACAAGGAATTATAAGAAATTAAGAATTCCTCAGCTGCCCTAAGTGCTATAAAAGGATAACAACGTATTTAGGGTAGAGAAGAGGAAGGACACAGAAACATGGATCGAGATAGAGACTCAGAGAGGCAGAGATCATATAGAGGCTTGGAGATTCATTCTACAATTTTTAGTGTTAATCTGTCCTATTTTATTTTCTATTATTATTCATGGATTTTGTCCTAGCCATGTGTGGCTATTTTTCTTTTAGGGTTTGGGAATAGGAGTAGCTATTCCATGACGTGAATGAACACATGATTTTATTATTTTAATTTTATTTTCAGTTAATCCCTTGAGTTGAATTGATTGTATGCTTTCATTCTTGGCCGGCTTGTTTGGATATTTATGGGTGAATTAACCAACGAGAGTTAGGGGAATTCATTAGCTTAAGATTCATAGGATTTAGACCACTCGACTACGAGAGTAGGCGAGCTCTTCGGGGAACCATGACTGTAGACAGAGGTTTACGGTGGTAAATCAATAATTGTTAAGGAACCTAATGAGCTTAGATTAACTTCTTAATCACTAGAGTAGGTTAAACTTTAATCTTTGCATGCTTAATTGAACTCAAGAGAGGCTTTAGGTAAATTAGAACAATTACCCTTAACTGAAATCGATGTCTTTTGTTTGTTAATGTGTTCATGATCGGATTGGAATAGTGAAACTAGACCCAGGCTCTAAGCTTTAATCATTTGATTTTAATTATAATTTAGATTGCTGAGTTTATTTAAGTCTTAAATCACTTTTATTTGATTTACTAGCTAAGATTATAAGTAGAGATATTAGTACTCAATATACAATCCCTGTAGGAACGATAACTCTTTACACTGCAACCACAACCGTGGGCTTGCGAATATTTAAAACGCAACAAGTTTGCATGGAACTATTTTTCTTTTAATGAATATCTAGAAAATGTCATTTATCCAATGTCATTTGTTTTTTTTTTTTTTGGGATGTTATTTTGGATCCAACAAATTTGAGATGCAATAAATTTTAGTGAATTCTTTCATTGGTAAAACTAGGAAATTGCTTTCATTACTCTCTATTTTAATGGTAGAACCAGAAAATTGCAAAAACATAATTTCATTACTTTAGTAGAGCAATTAAGTTTCATTACACAACCTAAAAATTTAGTTTCATTACATAAAATGATTATCATTAACAAATCAGCTAAAAACCATAAATAAACCTAGAAAAAATACCAAGAAATTACAAGTAATGCATAAGCTATCATCATCTTCTTCCTTGACTTTTCCAGTTCATGCCCTTTGTTTTTCTTCAGTCGTTTTAATTTTGTCCATAGCTCTGCAATCTCCCTCTCAACATCACTAACCGACACCATTCCTCTGTCATTTGACTTTAATTATTTGTTTTCAGCTAATAACACATTATTCTCAAATTTGAACTTGTTAATCACTTCCCTCCCTCTTTGGCACATTGCATCGTCATGCTAGAGGAAAAAACCACATTTTCTATTCTGCACAACAACTAAGCAACATAAAATTATCAAACTATTTCTATATATTTTGAATCAAGTTCAAGTTTCATTATATAACAAAAAGCTTACTTTATAATTCGTGCAACCATAAAATCTTCTACTAGGATTCTCATTTGTCCATAATGTCCACCTTGGAGATTTCACGTCTCGTTCCCCTAATTTGACAATTACGTAATATAGGTGGTCCTTCGATTGCTGGAAGTCACTGATGCTGAAGAGGAAGGCATTGCTACTACCAAAGTTATTTCCCTTCTCAATTTTGAATTTCCCTTTATGAATTGCTCAATTAAATTTTCTAGAGTTTCTCCATTGAAAGCAAGAAATAAAGAAGGAGGATTCGTGCTGAAGAGAGAGATTGTTAAAGTGTTATTCTTATGAGTCCCACATTTTTCCATGTCAACTACAAATAACAATTGTTCACACTGTTACAAAGTCAGGGGCCCATAATGAT
The DNA here is from genome assembly GCA_949634005.1 of Mallotus japonicus. Taxonomy (NCBI): domain Eukaryota; kingdom Viridiplantae; phylum Streptophyta; class Magnoliopsida; order Malpighiales; family Euphorbiaceae; genus Mallotus; species Mallotus japonicus. Next base: position 5,639 of record CATIWK010479548.1, read on the forward strand.
GTATTTTTTAATTCTTGTGTGTAATTGAGTCCAAAAATATTTCAGGTCCAATCTGCTCCTTAATGTAAACACTAAGGGCAAAAATGTACCTTTTTCCAACTAATTATATAATGACTAACAACTGTTGAGATCAACTGGTATGAATTATTTTCACTTAAAATGACATCTAAAGTTCAAATTATGGTGTATGTAATTACGTTATTGGAAACTTTTACCTCCCTTATGATCTTATACGAGTCAAACTAAATAAGTTAAAATTTAATGTGCTATCGGCACCATTAGTTTAGATTAAAACAAAAAAACTAACTATAAATCAGTGGTATATAAAATAATTAAGGTTTAGCTTCCAAAAAATAAAAAATAAAAAATAAAATAAAATAATTAAGGTTTAGATACTTATATATTTTTAGCACGCTGATGCACATAATATATCATTAGATAAAATGATATTAGTATATCAAGATTATAAGTCTAAGATTATGCTAAACGATAATAGTAATCATGATTTATTGGGTTAAAAATTAGTAATCTCAATTTCCAAAAATTGGTGAAATCCTAATTCACAACTATCACCTGTTAACAGCGTATCCTGATTGTAGAAACAATTTATGAGAAAAGCATAGCTGTAGCAATACTCATTTTAGCTAGGCCAACAAGCTGAGGCATTGATCTTATTAGGATGTTGAAAGAGTAGTTTCAAGTTTGTTTCTTTTTCTTGTAATGCTGACTAAAACGAAGAAATTCAAAGCAATTACTCCTAATTTAAGAATTGCATTTGATCTTCTTAATATATACAATAAACTCATTGTTTTTCTTTATAGTCCTATTGGCATCCAAGAAGTTTGTTTTTGTTTTGTTTCTTGTTCTACAAACCATTCCTTCTGTCATAAAGAATCTGTCTAGCCTCTATTTTTCTTGGTTTTGGCTCCAAATTCTTCTTCATTATCATTAACAGAATCTCTGGTCAAACTAATCTGTCATAAACCGTTCCTTCTGCTGCATTGAATCTCTCACACCGTCTCAAACACTAACAATAACCAATCTTTTTCTGTTTCTTTGTCTTGGAGCAGCAGCAGCAGCAACTACAATAATTTTCAATTCTTGATCTTGCTCTTCCTTTTTTTTTCTTTTACATTTCTTGGTTTTTTTCCCAGTTGGGTACACAAGCCTTTGATCTTGTGTGAAAGAAGAACGAAAAACAATCAAGAAGAAATGGTCCAGTATCCATGGATGAATCAGAGGAGCAATATATCAGTTTTATGCGAAGAGGTTTCATTGGCTAATACAATGCAGTTGCGACGTGGACAAGATATATCAAACTGGCCTTGGCAACTTGCGATGTTGCAAATTGCTTTAGTAAATATCTTCAAAATCTTGTTTCAGCTTATTCTCATGCCTATTGGAGAGCAGACTTATATCCCACAAATTCTGGTAAACTTTTGTGTGTGTGTGTGTACTGGGCTCTTTTCTTCCTTCATAAATTCACTGTTCTTTCGATTGTTGCTTGTCCTCAGGGTGGAATTGCTTTGGGCCCTTCATTTATTTCTCGGACTGACGCTATCTACAAATTGTTTGTGTATTCACCAAAAGGTCTTATGATCACTGGCATGTTCAGAGCACTGGGCTTCATGTTCCTTCTTTACCTTCTTAGTATGCGAATAGATGTAACCATCATGAAGAAATGTGGAAAACTTGCAATAGTTATAGCCATTTCATCGCTTCTTGTTCCTATGATAATCACCACATTATTCGCTTACTTTCTTAAAGAATCCTTCACATTTGGAGGTGAACTTAACGAAACTCTTCCAGCTTTAGCAGTTCTTGTAGCAACAACTTCTTTTCATGTCATCCTTGTAGTGCTCACGGATCTTAAACTCCTTAATTCGGAACTCGGCCACCTTGCTCTAGCTGCATCGATGATTAGTGGAATGAGCAGCTGGGCGTTGCTGACAGTAATCTATGATGTGAAAGAAGAATTACTAGTGGAGGTTAAGCAGGGTGTGATGTTTGCTCAATTGAGCAAAGTTACTATAATTTTAATCATCATTTTCATCTTCAGGCCTATAATGTTATGGATGGTGAGGCAAACTCCAGATGGGAAACCTTTGAAAGAGCCATTTGTGTGTTGTATCTGTTTAATGCTTCTTTTCTGCGCCTTTTTTGGTGAGGCCACAGGACAACATTTTTATTTTGCACCAATAGTTTTGGGCATGGCTACTCCTGATGGCCCTCCTATAGTTTCTAGCTTAATGGAGAAGCTGGATTGCTTTGTTGAGACAGTGCTAGTTCCATGCTATGTCATTGATGCTGGTAGAAGGTCTAATATATTCCTTGTAGAACCATCAGAATTTGGTCATATTCAGATCGTCATGTTTGTAGCTAGCTTGTCCAAACTTGCCTCTGTTATCATCCCTGCATTTTTTTTCAAGATGCCATTTCGTGATGCTCTGACACTAGGCTTCATCTTGAATTGCAAAGGGTTGTTTGATGTTCAACTATACTCCCGCGCAAATAAGCTCAAGCTATGAAATTTTCCGAAGCAAACTGTGAATACTAGTTGTAGCACTTTAGCTGTAATGACTTGTTACACCTATCAATGCCTTCTGTTTAAAGGCAAAATCACCTGAAGTAGATTCAGAACTTCAACTAAATTAGAGGGCTAACTAAATCTTTTATTAACAATGCACAGTTGATCACAGGCGACAACTATTCGATCCTCGTTTTTGCTTCAGTATTGCATGCGGGTCTTTTCTCATGGTTAGCAAAATTGGTCTATGACCCTTCAAGAAAATATATTACCTACAGAAGACACACAATCCAATACGAATACGCAGTTCGGCACTACGAATACTTGCTTGCATCCATCAACAGGACGATGTCCCCTCCGTTGTTGGTCTTCTTGAAGAATCCAATCCCACCAAAGAAGAACCAATTGAGGTTCATATTATGAACCTGCAACGATCTGTTGATGGCACTGTCCCTCTTCTCATACCGCACCGACCTGGCTCCCTCCACACTCATTCCTACAATACACAAAGTGAAATCAGTCACATTATTAATGCCTTTTCTCAAATTGAAAACAGAAATGAAGGCCTTTCTATGATCCAGTACTTCACATCATATGCTCCTCACCCAACTTTGCACGATGCAGTATGTACGATTGCGCTTGGGAAAACTACAGACTTAATAGTTCTCCCCTTTCTACACTCAGACGATCCTTATACCAGAATTGTGAACAAAAATATCCTCCAAAATGCCCCGTGCTCTGTCGGCATTCTGCATGATAGTGGGAAATTAAAAAGGTCTATTCTGCCCAGTCAAAACCTGAAAAGGGTCTCTATGATTTTTCTTGGAGGACCTGACGATCGTGAGACTTTAGCATATGCTGCAAGAATGGCAATGCATCCACACGTTCAGTTTACATTGATGAGGCTAGTCGCAAACTATCAGAGCGATGCTGATTTGATAGAGAACAGAAGAGACTTAAACATGATTAATGAGTTCAAGCTCCGGACAACAATAGCCGGAATGGTGTTGAATTTGAAGAGCATACAATATCAGAAGGATATCAAACAGCAAAGCTGATAAGATCTGTATGCAACAATTATCACCTGATTTTGGTGGGAAGGAGGCACAATCCTGCTTCTTCCCTATTGTCAGGACTATCAGAATGGAAAGAGATAGAAGAGTTAGGTGTTGTTGGAGATATGTTGGCATCTAAAGACTTCGATTGCGATGCGCTGTTGTTTGTGATTCAACAGCAAGCTTCGGTTGTGCCAAAAATGGTTGATAGCCCAAAAAAAATATCCAGAAAATTAAGTTTCAGTGATACGCATAGTCCAAAGTTTGCTTCAGGTAGGTGGAGTTCACAGCATGGATGAACTATTTTTCTAAATTTCAATTCTCTTAGCTATGTTTTATAAACTAATTTCTAGTTCTTTAAGAGATTGATCCAGCTTGAATCATTGGGCTAATTGCTCATCATCCAATTCTTCACTGAATCTTCTTCTCATTTCAATATGGATAGCTCTTCAGAAATCATTATCTTATATATGTTACAAATTAAGGACAAAAAAAGATATATAATCAATATCAAAGAAACCTGAAAATTTTCTGTTCCAGACATTGTCATGGTGCTGACCCTTTAAAAGTCACTCATCGATAACAAAAGAACATTGACAATAACCATTCTCCAAGAGTAGCTGACTTTTTTTTTTTTCCTAAAACTATAGGTATTCAGAGTTCACTGGATTATAACTAATTCAGTTTAATCCAAACACAATAACAAAGGTAACAAAAGTCTTCCAACAACTAATTTAATGTGACTATATTCACTACAATTTGAACCTAAAACGTCACTTAAACGAAAACATATCTTACCAGCTGATCCCAACAGTCATTGATAGAGTTTATGTTTTTGAACTTTACACAGAGACAATAAGAAAACTTATTTAAAGGCTAAGAGATAAAAGATGTTACTTGTATATTTTTATATTTTGTTCATACCTCTATGAAACAATGCCTTAATCCTCATGGTCCTAAAGATCAAATATTGCCAGTCAAAAGATATCAGCTGGCAATATCAACCACATCTATTATATTTTACCAGATCAGAGAGACTGCAGAGAGCCTGGAAATGTGCCTCAGGAATTTCCCAGCCAGAGATATGGATATTCTCTTTGATCCTCTCAGGATTACATGATTTGGGTAAAACAGTAGTTCCTCTTTGAACAGCCCACTTTACTAGCACCTGACCAGGTGCCTTGTTCAGCTTATTTACGACAATTTCAACTGTTTTATCATGCACAAGATCTCTGCCTCCTTCTCCACCACAGCTTGGACGTGACAAAGAACTCCCTTCTCTCGATCCCTGCTTGCATGCACGTCTTGAGTGCATATTTTACCTGATACATAATATATATATATAAAAGAATGCATCAACGGGCAATGATGCTACTTGTGTAACATATATGATGTATAGAAACAAGAGAGAGATTGACATAAAAAATTAGAGGACAAAGAGAAGTCTTTGGACTCCACGCTGCATAGCTCTATCTATGTGAATGTAACCAGCCTGCAGACAGAAATTTGTCAAAAGCTAATTTGAGCATTCAGAATTCAGGAACAAATAAAATCAAGATCTCAGAATATTGTGAGGTTTTTCATTTTTCTGATTACTACTTGGAGACAGTTAAGTCTCACCCCAGAAGGACTGAAACCAAAATTTTGGCTCAAAAAATCATTCACGAACAATGTCTGATGATTACATGGTGAATAAAATTTTGAATATGAATTTTGTGTATTAAAAAAGAATACGTTAAAAGAGTTTTACCTTCTTGTGAAAATTCACGACACAGCATCAAGTTCAAGAAAAAAAAAATCGTATCTTGCTCTCCAACCCTTAATAATATCAGTGAGTGATGTTGCTTAACTTTTACCATAAAAAATGAGTATTACATCAGTAGTAGTAATGGCAGTGAAGAAAGAATCTGTCTAGACTTGCAAGTGCTCAATAATCCAACAGCAGGAATAGTGTGGTCACTTAAGTTGCACGAATACTTTAACTCTTAGGCATTTTCTCATATATGTATTTCCGTTTTTCCGTATCTATGTTACCCAGACACTTCGATTTAGAAGGTAGACACTTAAATTAGAAACCATTTTTTTCATATTGATATCCTCATTTCCTACAGTCTCCGTGCAACATAGGTGGCCACTCAACAGCCTAACGACTCAGATTTTTTTGGACCATAAGAGGTCACTGTTGTCTTTGCCCGAGTCATATTTCCTCGAGCATTCTAAACCAAAATAGGCTATTTTCCATTATGAAATAGCTAGCTCGCTAGCTAACAGATACATCATGCATATATGTATATATATACACCAACAAGTAGGAGCTTAGTAAGACAATGAATGTAGCTTGCTGGACACGCACAAGCCAATAATTTGGTGTGTGTATCTCATTATTGACTGGGACTCGCTGAAAAATTTGACTGATGCAGTGCAAATTATAAATAATTGAGCTGGATATAAATGGGATATGTTGTGTTTTATGCAGCAGAAAATGGTTGGTTGGTTGGTTGGTAAGAAAAGAGACAGGAATTATACACTTCAACAACTATGTCATGTTTACCAAATTTAAAGAGATATCAAAGGAAAAACACAAAACCATCTCAACAGTCAATGGGCATTCGCTGGCTCTTTCAATAAAAACACTCTCCATCGGACTAACTCCGGTTCCAGATCTGAATTGGGAACTAATTCATCGTCTCAGTTTGGAATGCAAGTCACCCATAAAAGAGTCAGAACACAAAATCATGCGATGAGGATATCGCAATATCTCTTACTAATATTATATTATTTATATATTTAACACATTATATCCACATTTATTTTTTTCACACATACATCCAATGAAAATATATTTATTATCTATCAATTTTTTTAATAATTAATAAATTAATTATTACTTATCTATCAATTATGATAATTATACGATATACTTACTATTTATATATTAATTAAAAATAAAATTACATATATTAAATTTGAAAATTAAATATTACATTTAATAATCAATAATAACATAGCAGAATTTAAAAAATTGTCCAAAAAATATCAAATTTTAAAACTCAATATTATAATATAAATTTTGTATAATGTTTGGTTGTGAATTTATTTAATAATTTTTATTTTATTTTATTTTTATACTACATATTTAACTTTAGTATTAATTTTTAAAATTTAAAAAATAAAATGATCAAAAATAAAAATTTGGACCAAATTGTATATATTAGAAAATTTTAAAAAAATTTATTTGAAAAGAAAAAACAAAGGGCCAACACCTACAGTATAATCGAGTCGAGTTTTTGCTAGTTTGAGTTTCGTTCGTTTATAGTTGAGCTTAGTGTTCAAGAGTTGTTCATGAGTTTAAACGAATCTAGACAAGCCTAAAGAAATTTTAAAAATGTAAACTATAAATTAAAATTATACATTAAAAATTAAAAAATAAATTATTTACTAAATAAATTATAATATATATAATAAAAATTATAATTTTATTTTAATAATATATTTTCTAAAATATTTTTTGGAATAAGAATTTATATATTTTTTAAAACATTAAAATTACGAGTTGGCTCGCGGATTTCTATTCAAACTTATTCATGAGTTTCACGAATCGAGTTTTGAATAGTTTGAGCTTGGTTCATTTATTAAACAAGCTTCAAGATACGAGATCGAACGAGTGAATTTTTATCGAGTTAAACACCAAATTACTCGCAAACAGCTCGACTCATTTACAGCCCTACAAATACCAAATTAGTGTAAAAATTGTTGTTGCATTAGAGCCAAAAATAAATAAATAAACCTGCACCGATTTTTTTTTTTCGAACAAACAGTAGATATTTCATAGACTAAACCACAGTACAAAGTTGAAGGCTTTACAATCTAGAAGATTAAGGATCAAAGTAAATTGGAAATGCCCAACTTTAGGGGAAACCCTATTGTGTTGAGTAAAACACCAACAATACCTTTTAGAACCACCGGCGGAGCACTTCAACAAACCAGATTTGCTTGAAATGATAAATTTTTGGACTGATAATGATGTCACCGTCCAGAGAGAGGAAGAACAGCTGCAAGCTAGAAGTGTCCATTATCAGAAGGTACTAAATTTTGATCGATACTGAAGAAAATTTCCATCTATTGTGCAGATTGGTAGGAGATCGGAAATTGGCTTCCATCTCCCAATCCCAGGACATCAAAATCCAAGCAAAACAAAGGAAGGGAAAGAAAATGAAAACGATTATTGCATTCTATAATAGGAAAATTTATAAAATTAGACACTTTTTCTATCTTGTTTACAGTCAATTACCTTACCTTTTGTATAAATTACAGGAGTGTCCATTTTAGTTTTTAAGAGTGTCCTATTTTTAGTTTTGTTTTCAAGAATGCCCATTTTGCTTTTTTATTTTTTTTATTTTTTTTCTTTATTTTTTTTAGCTTTCTTAGTTGGTTTTTTATTTTCTTTTTTTCTTTCAATTTTTTATT